>LR991062.1:23044765-23182463 GCA_905163555.1 Notocelia uddmanniana | reverse complement strand
ACAGATACATCAATTCAGAATTCGCGTCAATTCAACATAAACTAATAATCTATACAGGATAAAAAGTATTGTAAATTTTCATCATATCAGCCGAAAACCCGTTGTTGGACATAGGCCTCCCCCAAAGGCACAATGGTCAGTCCTGTGCTACCCGCATCCAGCGAAATTTACCAGGTGATCCGTAACCTCGTGGGGATTTTATCCTTGCTGTACCTTCCTAAAACTACGAGCAAGGTTACCGGGGGACGCATAGGAGCATCCCTCGAGTGCGGTGGAAATGCGATCGCCATCCCGCATGCCACGCGTAGCGATTATGCCATTTTAGCCCCCATGGTCTATTTTCATACCACCACCACCACCATATCAGCCCAAGGACGTCCACTGCTGGACATAGGCCTCCCCCAAATTCACGGGGGGGTATATGCCATAATCTCCACGCTTGGCATGCGGGTTGGCGATCGCAGTATCTCCACCGCACTCTAGGGATGCTGCTGCCCATCCCCCGGTGTCTGGATCGTAGTTTTAGGACATACCTATCTCAAAAAACCTATCCTACCTATCATAAAAAATATAATCCGCTAGGCAAGCTTAGTCAGATGGGTAAAACTGTGAATCAGCAACAGGCGTCGTCGTATATATACAAAAAACAATAAAGCAACCGTCATAGGCTTCGTTATTTAACCTTATTTTGCTAACTAAGTTCCTAGGATCCCAACGCGCACAAGTTATAAATATATATCTATTAAATATATCGTCGTCTAGTACCCATAAAACAAGCCTTATTGAGTTTACTATGAGACTATTGAAATTGAAAATTGAATTGAAAATTGAAAATAATTGAAATTGAATTGAAAATAATTTATTCATGACAAACACACCGGAAATATTAAACAAATCAATATACTTAAACTATGCTACAAAACAAGCAGTTGGTCATGAAATGGTCCCGCCTCAGCGTAATGCTGACTCGGAAGCCAGCGCTGGTCTTCCGGCGAGACCATTGTGGGCCACGTTCCTGCTGTCCGACGGCCCTACAATCAAACTGAACGCAGCCATTGCGCTTGCCTTGAACAGCGCCCTCTCGCTGCGAACGAGCGAGTTATTATTTTTGCGCATTAGGTTGGCATTACGCCAGCTATGACGCGAGGCCGCACGTACAACATGGCTGCAATTTTATTTCATTCATACACAAAGCGATAAAGTTTATGAAACAGTGTATAATTTAAATAGTTTATGGTTAAACCGAAAAAGAAATAGAAATATAAAGTAAAATACAGTTACATTAAACATTCTAACTACACAAACAAGCAAAAACACAAAATAAAATAACAAGAAAGAAGATAGTATAACCTCATGTGCGACAGTGTCGAAACAAGGAAATCGTTGCATTTTACCACATTGTGGACAATAAAATAAAGGTAAGATACATTCAGTAAGACGTTTTATAATAATATTGTATCGGCTTGGTCTCACATTACATCATTAGTCATAACTATGTAATAACATGTTTGTTTCCATCTACAGTTCTATATGGATGCCACAAAAAAACATAGCAAGACACGACGATAAAAAGGACATATTATACACGGAAATGTGATATACATATAAAATAAAAATACATTGAAACATTGAACCGGCAACTTCGAAGGACAAACTTATATTTTTATAAATGGGACAAAAAACACAGGTACCTATCAACTACTTAACTACTAGATAGGATAAATCAGTTGACAGGCATAGTCATACCTGCCATCTAATTTATCCCTAAAAACAGCTTGTGTCCAGTGTTAATGTTTCCTGTCGCCGCTGATGTTCACATATAAATTTTTTTACTGCTGCTCTAAAACTAAATACACTTTTCAGGGCCCTAAAAGGTGGAGGGATAATATTCCAACACTTTGTCGCCACATATCTGAAGCTGCCTCGGAAAGCCGCTGACGCATGTTGAGGTGTCATAAGTTGTATGCTGCATTGGCGTGTCCTGTGTGACCTCTGGGTGGATAACCATGACAATTTCTCGTAGAGATATGCTGGAGTTTTGTGTGTTATCACTCCAAAAAGGAGACATGCCAGGTGAAGCTTGCGACGGTGCTCCATTTTGAGGATATTGTGTTTATTTAAGTACGGGGTTACATGGGCCCTCGGTGGAATGTTAAAGCAAAAACGAGCACATGCATTTTGTAGTCGCTGGATGAGTCTCTTTGTTTTTGCTAGAATTCGTGGACCATATACAGAATCCATGTAATTTAATTTGGACAGGATGAGTGACTCGACTAACTGTACACGCAAGGTTTCATTAATAAAAGGCCTTATGTTATAAAGTACTTTGAGCCTGTAGAAACAATTACTAACAGAACCCGCAACATGCTTCTCAAATCTAAGTCCACTGTCCTAGTTCGATTTGTGTAAAAATTGACCACTAATATTTATTTATTATTAGTACGGAACCCTAAAAAGTTGTATACTTGTAGTATAGACTAGGACAGTGGCAAAAAAACATATCATTTAATTTTTATGTATATAAAAATAAAACGATTATAGTTTCATTTATGATGTATATAAACATAAAACGTTTTTTTGCCATAACTTAGCTGTATCGTTTAAACTGTGCATGTCCTTATTGGGGACAAATCGGGTTATCCTTTTCTTATATTATATGATAATGTCCATGAAATAATGTGAACTCAGTTTCTTAGGGGGACTGCCTTATAAAGTAGCCACTTTGTGAATTCGGGAGCCGACCCAAAAAAATATTTAATGTTGTTTGTATTAACCGTGTGCCGCAAAAGGGTAATGTTTTTCGAGTGTACGTCTGAACGCAGATATTTGGTTTATGTGCTCTACAGCTTAAAAGAATGAACAAACTTTGATTTTTGTAGCATACTCGTACAATGTAATTTCATAGAATCTATCCGACATTTGATTTCGATAAATAAATAAATAAATATTGGGGGACAATCTTACACAAATCGACCTAGTCCCAAACCAATTAAAGCTTGTACTTTGGGTACTAGACGACGATATACATACTTATATAGATAAATACATGCTTAAATACATAGAAAACATCCAAGACCCAAGATCAAATATCCGTGCTAAATGCACAAATAATGCCCTGGCCGGGATTCGAACCCGAGACCTCTAGCTTCGGAGGCAGTGTAACTACCAACTAGGCTAAACAGGCGGACCACCACCACCACTACCATATCAGCCCTAGGACGTCCACTGCTGAACATAGGCCTCCCCCAATTTCATGGGGGGTAAATGCCATAATCGCCACGCTTGGCATGTGGGTTGGCGATCGCAGTAACTCCACAAACAGGCGGACAATATGAGCAAATTATGAACTTACAGCACCTTTTTCAACCCATAAAATAGTACATTACGATACAAGTGCAGAGAACAGGAAATGCGCAACGAGTGGTGATAAATTAAAACACGACCGAAGGGAGTGTTTTAAATCGACACGAGTTGCGAATTACCTGTTCGCACGTGTATCGTACAACATTTTACAGCACTTATGGCTCTTTAAAGTTTCGACACGCACGCTCGCACGCACGCAATCTGCTGATTATCGCACTCGTGCGGTAAAGTAGCACCATATGTACTGTTAAATCATTTACCACGCCACGGGAAAACATGGTGGATATTATGTGAAATTCGTACTCTCTCAAAAATCTGAAAAATACATATGCGAAAAAAAATACGGTCCCTTTCAAACTTTTTTTTTTGGTAATATTGGCGACAAAATGACCAAAATACAATATATCGGTTTCCAAATGGTAGCACTAATTTAATCAAATCCCGGCACATAAAAGGCAGCGTACGAGTATTTATCTTATTGCATAGACTTTAAAAAAAAATATTGCCTCGAATATCTTCATAATAGGCATAGGCATTCCAGTAATAAATAACTTTTTAAATACACAGTACTTAATTATTTTATGTATGTATCAATCATTTGTTTTCCAACACTAGAATAAATATCAATAGTTCAATAGACCACCCATTTATTTTGAGATATATCTCCGAAATAAATAATCTGAGCCGGGGACGAAACCAGTACCATACGTTACAACTTTTCCATGTTTTTTTTTATTGCGAACTTAACATAACAGCATTTACAGTCGAAACCACGGCACAAAATAAATGTATCTTTCTTTCTTTCTACATAAAGTCCAAAAATGTGTACATATTAATGCCCTCGACACATGCCAGATACCTTGGAAGTAGACAAACATTTCGTTGAGTGACTAGTGTAAAAAAGGGATTTTCGGATGTCAAAATCTCTTGAACTGTAAGATGTTTCTTTTTTAATTAAATTCGGGATTCGATAATAAGATAGTCCTAAAAATTTGTCAAATTGCAAATGGTGAAATGTATTTTAAGCTATTAAGGGCTCAAAAGTGGCCCAAAAGGGTTCGTGTCAATATAACTAACTAGCGGCTTTGTGAGCAGTGTAGACCTTGCAATTTTTTTTTTTCTCATTTCAAAATTTCCAGAAACTGAAACCACCAAAAAAAATCTATATAATTATCGAACCTGCTCACAGAATTTCACGAGAACATTCGGACAGACAGACAGCCAGACATACGAAAGAATTTTTGTCGAAAGCTGAAACGGAGACGCTTTGCTCGCTTCGCTCGCTCGGTCAAATACATACACGTATAACCCACGGCCGGTGTGTCGCCTTTTTTGCTTTGCGAACATGGCTGACACACTACTGTGTGTCTAGAATTGTTTCTCATGCGTATTCTTTTCTAACCCAACAAAACTATTTTCCGCGTTATTTTTAAAGGTTGCAAATTGCATAATTTGCATAGTGAAATAAACTTAGAATCGCATTAAGGAAAAACTTTAATTTGATGCTAATCTAAGCCTTAAAAGCGTGCCTTAAAAACCCAAGCGGTCTTAGAAACGACTTACGGTTACGGTTAGGAAACAATAAGGACTGCTTTTCAGAAGTGTGATTCTTATACGGCTGTTTCTCTGATTATGATCGCTATGTCAAGTATTGATTCTTTTCTAGATAGTTAGAAGAAAAGAATAAAAAAATTAGTGTTTATTTTCCGTTTTTGCTCTAGTTTACTCGAAATAAAAGTAGGTACAAATGAAACTTCGATGTTTATCGAAATTCGACCATCTTGTTCTTACACAGGGGCGTGGTCTAAATGGCTCGAGACATCCCCTTAAGCTACAATAAAGAGTTTCTTTCATAAATATTCAAGTCAAGGAACACAAGTTTGCACTTCGCCTGTGCACTTCGTATGGTATGCTCAGAAACAGCCTTAAACTATGAGCACAAAAAGGCACTTATGACCTTGTTTGCAGTTATATAGCTATATTTTTACATAAAATGTAAGGCGGAGTTGAAATATTATAGTTCGAACACTGATATATGAAGCAGCTTAGCTATAAATTGTAGATTTATTCACTGCAGGACAAAAACTATGCACTTTCAACATACAATATATACTGGTCATTTTACGTTGCAGAACAATGAAACCAGTTTTGTATGGAGATTTTATACCGTGATACTATTCGGTTTCAGTGTTATTCCTGATATTTTTCACTGTTTTGTTTACTGTATTCAAAATATTTTTTGCTCATTTTAATGTATAATTATTATAATTATGCTTATTAGATGTCACTGACTTGGAACGATAAATGTTTGAAAGTTTTTATCTTTCTTAGTACAACGGTTAATTTTGTCTGGGTATTCTCTTAAATAACTTCCGAATTTTTGTCTGGGTATTCTCTTAAATAAATAATCTCAGAATTACTAGTTGTTCTGTGAGCCGTAGTCCTACGTTTTCTTTCTAACTCAAGATTTCAGAATAACTGACTGGATTTTTTTTTTATCATATAATCAAACTTGCTCACAATATTTCACCAGAATCGGTTGAGAAATGCGACCTGTAGAGGAAAACAGCTGGAAATCCGCCGGCCGGACATATGAAAGCCTTTTTCCCGTAGCTGAAATGGAGGCCTCATTTCACTCGGTTCAAAATATGTATTTGAGATGGTCACAATACGACATTTTATCTGATATATCACACGATATAGCTTGGTTAACTTTTTTTAAAAAATTCTAATTTACCCCCCCAAAAGTGGTCCATGTTCGGGTTAAAGACATTTATTTCACTCAAAAGAAATATTATATTTCACTAACACATTTGAAATTTTTAAAAAGAAATGCTTATTCGTGAGCGTTTACAATGTACCCTGTTAAATATATACTTACACAGTAGGTACTACATAGTTATGTAAATTAAAAACAACATCATCATCATCATGTCAGCCGAATGACGTCCACTGCTGGACATAGGCCTCCCCTAAAAACTTCCACAATGACCGGTCCTGCGCCACCCGCATCCGGCGGACCACATTAAAAACATCACTCAATATTATATACAAATGTTCAAAATTCATTGATAGGTATTTCAGATCAAATTGGCTGTGACAGAGGGATGGACCAACAGACAGATGCACGAGTGATCCTACACACACTTCTGTATTATAGTTTGGAGAAGTTACTTAACATAGTCAAATGCAAGTCTTTTTGTACGAAAAAAAGATAAGGTTCCGTTTTTTCCCTTTTGAGGTATGGAACCCTTAAAAGTACTTAGTGAAAAACATTCATTGATTTTTTCTTTATTATATTTAGTTTTCTAATTTTTCCTATGGTTGAAAGATCAGATAGCGCTTTCGTAGAAATAATTAATGCCTACGCTAATTCTTGAGATTAGGTGCCAAAGGGGACTCCGGGCTTATAAAACACAACCAGGAAGACACAAGGAGCGTAATAGGCGCCATATGGCATTAAGTCCGCCTTTTGTACGATAAGGTTTCTTTTGTGCAATACAGAAATAACATGATATCGTTATTTATATATTCATACTAGCTTATGCTCGCGACGTCTTCCGCTTAGAAGTCGTTTATCGCGTTAGAATATAATTGCTATTCAATATTATCAGGCGTTTGCTTACTTATCGCTATTCCATAAAAACTTCAACCTCCTCAGGGGCTTTTCCAATATAAGTAGTAGTATCCTATGTGCATTCTCGGATCTCAAAATATCTGCATACCAAATTTCATGGTAAACTATTTGCATACCAAATTGAATCGGTTCAGCGGTTTACGCGTTAAGGGGTAACATAAAGAGAGAGTTACTTTCGCGTTCATGATAGCAGTATGGATATTGTATTTACAAATACGTATATTGATGTGTATTGAAATAAATAAAATAAATGAACTTTACTCAACTTTTACAAGTCAACTGTTGACGAAAACTGTTGCCGAGAAAACTGTTGCCGAGATGAAATTCAACGGTGAGTCAACTCTTCCCAAAAAAAATGCTTATTATAATGAAAAATTGATAATACTTAACCTACTTGACATAAGTAAATATGAATATGTTACCGTAAAATTACAAAAACCGTTAGATTATAATCTATCTAGCGAGATTGTAATCTGTCGAAATATTGTAAACCGAAAATTGTTTATGCTTTCCTTCAGCAAATCGACTACAGCTCTCAAGGACACAAGGTAACCAACGAAACCTTCCTACCTAAGTTCCAAGTTTCACGTCGGAAGATTGTGAACAGTAACATAAAATTGTTGATTTACAATTTAACGATTATTTTACGGTAGAATACAATCTTTCGACATTTTACAATCTGGACATAAGTAAATCTGAATAATTATGAAGATGTTACGATAAAATTGTGAATACCCTTAGATTTTAATATGTCTAGCTAGATTATAAACTGTCGAAAGATTATAATGTAACGAAAAATAAAACTACAAATACCGTTTGATTATAATATATCTAGCACAGATTGTTAACTGTCGAAAGATCTATCTACCGATATTCTTCACCTACCTATGATTATTGTAACGTGTCGAACGCACAGTCAGCGTCATACAGGGTGAAACTTTATTGACTGTTCAAATTTCACAGTGGGTTGAAGTGGAAAAATAAAAAGTACATGTTTTTACTTTCAGTATCTTTCAGTACTAAAATATTGAGACAAAGCAGCTGAAAGATTTCCTAAAAAACCATGTATTTGTGGATACCGCGGTGACGCAATTTGCGGGAGGTGTTGATAACGCTCGCCCCGCCCCCACGTTGAGTCACCGAGACGAACTTACGCGACGAAACAACGAGTTTTTAATGAAAACTAGTAAAAAAAACATACGATAAAAAATTTCCTGCATGCACGGGGTACTACCGGTTCGTAAACATTGTTGTATCCCGTTCGCGATCGCGCGTCTTTACGAGAAATACAACACGGAAGTGCACGAACGCTCACGCGGAAATGCGCGTGCGACTAATTTGCAATTTTGGTCGAGATAAGATAGGTGAGTATGCTGTGAGTTCGTTACATATTTTACTAGTTACATATTTTTCGTAATTTCTTGACGACAACTGCAATGCAATACTGTAAATAACAATGATGATTTTATAATATAACATTTTAATAAATTTTACTTGTTTGGTAAAATGTTAATGTATTTGCAAGAGCTTGAACAACTTGCAACTGGATTTAAATTTTCAAAATCTTGCATATTATTTTCTTCTGATGTTAAACGGTTGTCAAGATTATGAAAAGCATATACTATGGCAATTTGTTCCATATTAGCTGGCGTTATACGGTTTCTGAACTTGTGAAAAATCCAGTACAATTACAATTGAAATCGAAGAAGAATTAATATTGACGAAATAGGATACGGTATTTCGAATGAATATTATATGCTACTACTGATACTAAAAATGAAGTATCAGTAGTATACTGAAACTTATTTCAATGAAAAATTGTTCAAAACCTTGAATAGGTATAACATTTTTAACAATGTATTATAATTTTATAGATTTTTTTCTAAATCAATTTAATTGTATAAAACCAATCAATTTAATTATACATTATTGGTTTATCAATAATTTATTCATTCATTCATTCAATCAAAATATATATAACAACGACTCCATTGCTCTTTGTTCATCCCAATGCTACCAAACATCCCAACTCTAGTTATGACCTCCGAGTAATGGACCATGACACCACGAGATTATAGCGCATTAGTGAATGCAATGCTTGAGGTAGTATCAAGTTATGAGTCGCAATTGTTTTGCATTTTTTGACGTGATAACGTCTTTAAAATCGTTTTAGTCGGGTGACATGTTCAGAAACTTGTGTCACACCAAAACCTCACGAGCGCGTTATCACGTAAACATCTCGATCGTAAACCTACTTTACAAACAACAATTTTTTTTTGTTTTTAAGGATATTTTGAAGAAAGAAAGAAAGAAGAAATTAATTCACTGCATATAACAAAAGAAACACAGATACAAAAAAGGAAGAAACGCAATTTTTAATTTTTATTTACTTAATTTTTCCGAATAAATAGTTAGTAACGTGTGGATAAACGGGAGCTGAATAACACTCGGGTTTAGCGGTGTGGGGGGAGGGGCGCGCTCACCTATCTTATCTCGACCAAAATTGCAAATTAGTCGCACGCGCATTTCCGCGTGAGCGTTCGTGCACTTCCGTGTTGTATTTCTCGTAAAGACGCGCGATCGCGAACGGGATACAACAATGTTTACGAACCGGTAGTACCCCGTGCATGCAGGAAATTTTGTATCGTATGTTTTTTTTACTAGTTTTCATCAAAAACTCGTTGTTTCGACGCGTAAGTTCGTCTCGGTGACTCAACGTGGGGGCAGGGCGAGCGTTATCAACACCTCCCGCAAATTGCGTCACCGCGGTATCCACAAATTCATGTTTTTTTAGGAAATCTTTCAGCTGCTTTGTCTCAATATTTTAGTACTGAAAGATACTGAAAGTAAAAACATGTACTTTTTATTTTTCCACTTCAACCCACTGTGAAATTTGAACAGTCAATAAAATTTCACCCTGTATGACGCTGACTGTGCGTTCGACACGTTACAATAATCATAGGTAGGTGAAGAATATCGGTAGATAGATCTCTCGACAGTTAACAATCTGTGCTAGATATATTATAATCAAACGGTATTTGTAGTTTTATTTTTCGTTACATTATAATCTTTCGACAGTTTATAATCTAGCTAGACATATTAAAATTTAAGGGTATTTACAATTTTATCGTAACATCTTCATATTCAGATTTACTTATGTCCAGATTGTAAAATGTCGAAAGATTGTATTCTACCGTAAAATAATCGTTAAATTGTAAATCAACAATTTTATGTTACTGTTCACAATCTTCCGACGTGAAACTTGGAACTTAGGTAGGAAGGTTTCGTTGGTTACCTTGTGTCCTTGAGAGCGGTAGTCGATTTGCTGAAGGAAAGTTTAAACAATTTTCGGTTTACAATATTTCGACAGATTACAATCTCGCTAGATAGATTATAATCTAACGGTTTTTGTAATTTTTTCCTGTTACAGGGCCCACCTTGTATAAGTCGAAACATGTAGAGTAAAGAAAATCTTAAACTAAATGCCCTTCCAGTGTATAAGCACGGAGGCGCACTGTATTAAATTTTTTAATACTGTGAAAACACTGTATTAAATTTTTCGGAATAGTGATATAGGTCCCAAAATATTTTTTTAAGAGATCGATTGGAACGGAATAACTAACCCCGCTATGGGGCTGGTTGTTCTGTCGTATTAAACACAAACTTATCATAAATAAATAGTTCACACACGCTAAAAGAGTTTTTTGCAGTTTGTCGGATTATGTTATAATTTAGTCGGCCTGTTTAGCCTAGTTGGTAGTGCCACTGCCTCCGAAGCTAGAGGTCCCGGGTTCGAATCCCGGTAAGGGCATTTGTTTCTGTGGTGAGCAGAGACATTTGTTCCTGAGACTTGGATGTTTTCTATGTATTTAAGTATATATCTATTAAATATATCGTCGTCTAGTACCCATAACACAAGCCTTATTGAGCTTACTATGGGACTAGTTCGATTTGTGTAAAAATGGTCCCATATTATTTATTTATTTATTATTTATTTATTTATTTATTGTGTACTTTCTATCAAAAGTTAACAAAAAATAAAGATTTAAATTTTTTTTTGTACCTACTATTCTACCATAACGAAGGCAACTAAAACGGCATAGTGTCTTAACTTAACTTTTCGCGACAAAAATCATACGAATCGCTACGTTTTGTACGCGTTCCTATTCTCATTGCAACAACTTAGATACCCCTGGCACTTTTAGCCCCACCCTTCCCTACAACTACAGCAAGACCTTTATGAGTATCTTTCTTCTTTTGGCGCTGTCATCCCACTACAATTTATGTCGTATATAGCCGTAATACATAAAAACTCACTCGTAGGAGAGAGTCGTTCATTTAAATTTATTTATTATTTCAAAATTGGTTCTAATATAATTGAGTCACACGTGCCTATCGTGTTTCGTGTCTTGAGTTATCGCTAGTGTTTCTATTATCTCCGGACCGCAGTCGCTGTTGGGACCTTAATACATCTCGCGACTTGAATACTAAATGACTGCAACAGAACAGACCAGTTATAGCACTTGTAGAACGCTTGAAGTTATTTAAGCCTTCGTCTACCGATATAGGGGAACTCCGTATAATTCCGGACTAACTATAAGGACCCGCTGCGGATCTAAATAAAATACAAATATTTTTTTCTCTTCCGAAAGAATTTAGAGCGGGATATTGAATGAAATTCCGAGTTTTCTAGTTGTCTAATATCGGGTTTTTCGGTTAAGAACATTCTTGGTTTGTTTCTGTTTTATTACTTTAGTATGTAATCGAAGACAAGATTAAAATCAAACTGTTAAAATTTGCTTAAACTGCTATAATTATAAAAATTCTTGATAGGCTTTTGATAATTATTGTTATTACATAATTTAAATAGGTGCTTACCTTGATACTAATACCGAGTACCACTTACAAAACTACAATAAAAAATAAACGCATATTAAAGAATTCTTCACCTGCTAAGTTTGTATTTGTAACGTTCAGTTTTTGTCAATATTTGGGCGTTTTCATTTTTAGGGTTCCGTAGCCAAATGGCAAAAACGAAACCCTTATGTATTCTTCATGTCTGTCTGTCTGTCCGTCCGTATGTCAAAGCCGATTTACTCGGAGACTATGAGCACTACAATTATGAAATTTGGTAGGAACGTGTATGCTATGAACTGCTATAGAAATATGATGTGAAATTTTGAAAAAAATAATAAAATGGGGGGGGGGGCACCCCATACATGTAACAGGGAGTAGGGACAACAATTTTTTTAAATGCACGTAGGCGCGTGGGATATGTATGTATGGTTAGGCCTTCAAAAATGACATAGAGGTTCCTAAAAATAATTTCCATTTAAGTCAACCGTTGGCGAGATATTAGCTGTCAAAGTGGTAAAAAGTGTGCCCCCCCCCCCTCTAATTTCCAACCTATGAAGCTTAAAATTCTGATGAAAATCAATATGGTGTAAATTAATAAATACTTTCAACGATTTTTGGTTTGAACAAGATAACTGTTTTTGAGTTATTGCTAAAAACCGTCTTGCCAAAAACAAAAAAAAAAAACAAAACAAGGCATAAGTGTCGTAAGTTTCCTATAAAGATACGACCTTGTGATTAAATGTATTGTTTAGTTGTTTTAAATGTAGATTAGGAAGTATTGGTACTGAACCCTTCGTGCGCGAGTCCGACTCGCACTTGGCCTGTCTTTTGTTGTAAATTTAAGTTTTTCTTAGTATTTTGAAAGATTTGATTCAAATCCTGTTTATAATTATGTGTCTGTACTTTATACTTTTGTTTGCGATTTAGAAAAATATTGTCGCCAAGTTTTCATTTTACCATGCTTGGTTTTTGCGTACAGTCGCCTAGTTAAACGTGCCACCGACATGAGCGCTTTTGATTATGAACCGGTTAACGGTTCGAAACATGTCGAGAGATATTCGACCTTAAAGACGTCCGTAACTAATTTCTTAACTTTTTTATACAGGCTGTTTGGTAGCTAGGTGCAAAAGACTTTCAGGGATTATAGAGGAGGTCATCACTACATAGTATAAAACAAAGACGCTTCTCGCTATCTGTCTGTCCCAATGTATGCTTAGATCTGTAAAACTACGCAACTGATTTAGATTTAATTTTTTTTACAGATAGAGTGATTTAAGGGGAATGTTCATATGTATCCACATCAGCCCTAGGACGTCCACTGTTGGACATAGGCCTCCCCCAATTTCATGGGGGGTAAATGTTATAATCGCCATGCTTGGCATGCGGGTTGGCGATCGCAGTATCTCCACCGTAATCTAGGAATGCTGCTGCCCATTACCCGGTGGTTTTGGTCGTAGTTTAAGGACATATGGTAGAGAAAAACAGATAATTTTAACGGTTTCTAATGTGATGTCGTAATAAACACTTTTTTTTTCGCTTACATTGTAAACGCTGGCTGAAACCTACGTGATAGATCAAAATAATGTATCACAGTATTATACACCTTAAAGAGGTCTACAAAAAAGTCCGCGAAGGTATATACTTGTATGTCTATATTTATCTTTGCACCTAGCTACCGAAAACCCGGTATATCTGAAACTTATAGGAAAAATTCTACATAAAATTGTTAACAACGCGTTTTAATCACACAGTGCACTAGCTGTAGCTATCTTTGTAGCTTTCTACAACTTTATGCCAAAAGTGATTTATGTAAAAACAATGCTTCGTCGTTCGTTGCAAATTGTGTTTTAAATCTAAGTGAATAAAATCCAAAGGGTATTGGTTAGGTGCAGCAAACATATCAATTGCGGTTATTTAACTCTAAAGACTTTTGTTTTAAAGACGAAAATCATGTGTCTGAGTGTATAGGTATAATGTATTTATAGGTGAAAAACTTAAGAAAATGACCTGCTGTATAGGTCGATTCACAAGAGCTGGCGCGGAAAATATATGAAACTATCATTAATTTCATAGACATTCCGCGGCAGCTCTTGTGAATCGACCTATTTGTAGTTGTGACGTGTTCGAATAGGCGTTTGTTTTGTTTATGTTGCACATTTTAAATATGTTAGGTATATCTCTAAGGTTACGTCTATAGAACACGCTACAACTACATACAACAAGGTCATCTTTTTTTTACTCCAGATAGGTTTGCGCTTGACCACTAATCACCTGATGGTAAGCGATATTGTGGTCTAGGATGGAGCGCGCTTACCTAGTAAAAACCGGGTCACTCTCGTCTACCGTAAGGTTATACTTTTCAGGGAACAAGGATTCCGGCAAGGAGTTGGCTGTTTTGACAATAAAAGAGGAAGCGAAGTGGCTTCGTGCAAGTTTTTGGAACTGCCACCGTAAAACGATGTCGCCTTGCCGTATCTCTGGTCGCCCGATGGTAGAAGGGAGCGGGGGGTATTATACTGTGCAGTTCCTCAGCGCACTCCCCGAAATGAAACCGATAGAAAACCGAAAGACTAGCAACTTTGCGGCGATGTTCTAAACTGTGCAGTCTCGCATTGCAAAGAGTCTTTTCCTATGAGCTTCTTGGCACGTTTCTCGATTGCTTCCAACGCCTCAAGCTGGTATTTAGCCGATCCATCCCATAAATGCGAACAGTAGGTACTCCATGCACGCTCGTACCTGTGCTTGATATAAAGTAATCAACTCTTTCGGCTTCCAGCTTCTCAGGCAGCTTTTCTTGTCTTCTTCTTAAGTGATTCTACTTTTTACAAGATTTTATTTAACTTGCACTGCTCGTATGTAAGTATGTAAGTTGTCGTCAAAATTAGCAATCCTTTTTTCAGCCATTTGCCGATATTCGATTGACCTGAAATTCGACATACTTATGTAAGTTTGGTGACAAACAATACAATATTATGGGACCACTGAGCTGATCTGATGATGGAGACAGAGAGGGCCATATCAACTCCTAAACCGTCCTGTTTGGGCTCATTCGAACCGTCTCAGCGAGTAGTTGATAATTGCGGAAAAGTACAGTCGGCAATAAAAGCTAATGCGCCAATATAATACTGACCGACCCGACGGACCCACCGACCCGATAAGTAAGAGAATCTAGACCACGTCAGTTTGCAGTCGGGAAAGTAGAAAATACCACGCAGAGATCTAAGATCCAGTTTTCTTAAATTCCGCCCCGGTGGGTGATTTCGTAATGTTTTCAAGCTTGCGTAAGGCGCCTTCCTGACTTGTAGATGCGGGGGTGGTACGTACGATATGAGAAAACTGTCAGCTGTCAGTGTCAACCGATACTGATGAAGTAATGCCCGACTTCTGCGCATGGTATTACTACTGCGCAAACGTATTACTGACAGTATTCCGTCGAGTGAGGAAATCTCACATCGGTAAATTCACTTCAAAGAGCAAAATACCTATGACATATCGCTCCCGCTCCGCCAAATCAGGAAGTCACCTTAGGTACAGCCGGGTTAATAAGTAGGTGCTCTTTTTTTGGGACCCAATTCTTAAAATTCTTCGAACTTGAACTGTATGGAACTGCTTGACACCGCTGTCCACCTTAGGGGGTCCCACATTAAAGTCCTTGGCTAAACTTTATCGCTTTCACCCGCTAAGGATTGAGTGTAAAAGTTTAAATGACGTTAAAGCCGGTTAATCCCCTTGCGAGTTCGACCGTAGGCAAGCAATTTGATTTCTGGGCCTCTTCGTACCTTGTCACAGTGACAATAATATGAGATCTCTAGCAGCTTTCATATTGATTTTCACTGTGACAAGGTACGAAGTGGCCCAGAAATCACATTGGTTGACCGTACATATAAATGTCAATTATAAATGATATAATTATAATAAGTATATAAGAGGAAGCCTGAAAGCCCATATGATGATAAGTTGAGAGCTAATGGTCTGCACGGTGGTATGGGCATGTTATGCGGAGGGATGAAAGTCATCTGACAAGAAAGGTATTAGGCAAGAATGTGGAGGGATGTAAGAGGAGGGTTGGCCAAAGAAAAGGTGGATGGGTTGTGTGAGAGACGATATGAAGAGGAAGGATATGAGTGAGGAGATGACGGGCGATAGAGAGATATGGAAGAAAAACATGCTGCGCCGACTCCAAGTAAATGGGAAAAGGGCACGCGAATGATGATATGTACTTAGCATCTACATTGTCATACTTACTAGCAGGTTGCGATCCGCTAAGTCAGAAAGCAGCCTTAGATGTCAAATTAGTTATAAGTTCTGAATTTAATCTCGAAATCATTTTAGTTTTGCCTATTAATTACATGATTAGTGCATGTTAGTCTCTCATTAGGAGCTTAGGGGTCGCTATTAAGTTACATATGTAAGGTAAATGTCCCAGTTCTCGACACCAACCTTTCAATTTCATGACGTGGCACTCAATAGAGATGATAATAGGTATCATCCATTGGGCATTAAAGTGTGCATTAGGTTTTCTTTATAGTCCCTTACGCCCTAGGCTGGCAATCTTGCAGGGATATCTATTGCCGTCGTCTTAATTCACGGCGCAGTAAACACAACTTTTTTACAATAATTAAAATTTAAAATCGTAACTGTTTTCACAAATGAATTAAGGGCAGAGCACAATAATTTAAGATACATAGCGGTTTGGAAAATAATTACGTGCACTGACTCCAAGCCACTATATAATACAGGATGATTCGCTACATAATATGAGGAGCATCAACCTACACATACATAGTAAATTATTCACTATCATATTTATGTCAAATTTAATTTATTTATATTTAAATCATCACATCACCCTACAATTTCCCTACAACAACTTATTAAATGTTACTTGACTTTGATTATAAAGAAAGAATGTACCTAAATTGTCACATTGAGTGAGTTACAATGTTTCAAAAGTAACCAGACTCTGATGCCATTCAATTTGACACTTATCACAGACTAGCTGTTGCCCGCAACTTCGTCCGCGTCTTCGCTCCTATTGGTCGCAGCGTGATGTTATACAGCCTAAAACTTTTCTCGATAAATGGACTATCCAACACAAAAATAAATTTTTCAGTTCGAACCAGTAGTTCCTCAGATTAGCGCGTTCAAACAAACAAACAAACTCTTCAGCTTTATATCATTAGTATAGATGAAGCAAAGAGTGTACTTGACGGAAGTATTCTAAGGGACGATACACACAAAACGGCCGGAGTCCACGCGCACCCCACTAAAGTCAAAGGAATTCGAACCGTCCGCGTCCGTACAGAAATTAGATATTTCATATTTGAACGGAGGATACCAAATATAGTTGCTATTACACTGTTACTTATAGATCTACTTGGCTAAATCTATTAATGTTCATTCACGCATTATCTTTAACAGTTAGATTTAGTCCCGCGACGAAGCAAGAGAGTGCAACAATAGCTATTTACGATACAAGGGTTGTAAAACAAAGAAAGGGTTGTAAATCGCAGATGTTTGAGGCCCGAGCCGCAGGCGAGGGTCATAAATATGCGAGAGAGGGCTTTCTGTTTTAATAATAATAATAATAAGGCGTAGGGATGTGACGACCCCATCGCCCACTGGATTTCCAGTGCAGTCAGTCAACATAGGGCAGCTTGTGGCAAGCTGTTAGGGAGCAGCGACCCTATGTACCTGAGTCCTCCTGGGGGTGTCCTGTGGGTTGGTTGTATGAACAGGCCCCCCGCCTCTGGCTTGCCTTAACCGGCTGTCCAGAGTGGAGTCGATAGAGCTGTTGCTCGGGGGTGGATATGTTCACCTAAGTGGCGAGTTGGCTATATGTTTAAAGTCCAGTGCCACCTCTCTACTCCCAGCCCTCTGCACTGGTGTTGCCCTTAGGCCATTTTTATTGTCGCTATTTATAGGGGCCCATCTAGCAGAGGGCGAGTCACCGTCTGCCTGAGATAAAAATGTGAGACAGTTTTATTAGGCAGACGTCAGTTGTCTCACTCAATAGCCCAGCCATTACTTAGTCCATCATATTCACCCAATGGTCCGGTTCATTTAGATTCCATCAACCAGCAATAGTTCCTGTACACCCTGGCGGGTGCTCTCTCTGTGTGCGTCCCATGACACGGGCAGGGAGAGCATCCGCTCGGTGTACCCCTTGCATTTCATTAAATTGTCAAAAGGGCCTCTACGTGTTGGCTATGTGGTACTCGGTTGGTACTTCGGTACCTCGGTACTTCGGCTCCGCGCACGCCTTCCAAAGGTCCGGGACACCATTGTCCCGTGAGCGGAAAAGACATACAATAATAATAATATGTGTATCCCTTTGCTTTTAGATTAAATTGTCTAAAAGGGCCTCTGCGCTGTTGGCTTCGGCCCCACGCACGCCTTCCAAAAGTCCGGGACCCCATGGTCGCGAGATGAGGTAAAGACATATAATAATAATATTGGGGGACAATCTTACACAAATCGACCTAGTCCCAAATTAAGCAAAGCTTGTACTATGGGTACTAGACGACGATATACATACTTATATAGATAAATACATACTTAAATACATAGAAAACATCTAAAACCCAAGAAAAAATATCCGTGAAAAATGCACAAATAAATGCCCTGGCCGGGATTCGAACCCGGGACTTCTAGCTTCGGAGGCAGAGTCACTTTCAACTAGTACGACCCGTGTTTTGTACACAATTTTACGTCACCACTTGGCTAATAATTTTTAAGAAAAAAAAACCGACTTCAATGGGGGAGGCCGGTAAAAGATTATTATACTTAGATGGTGCACTCTTAGATAGATATACAATAAAATAAAAATTGTTATAATGTATGTTTATAATGGTAGAAGACTAAGTACCCTCAATTCCTTATGGAATCATGAAAAAATCTTGCTTGCTTGACAAACAAAACGAAGAGAACAAATCGCCAAACGTGAACTACGCGTCGTTGAAGAGTTCCGTTCTGACCATCATCAGCAGTTCCACTTCATCAAATGTCACTTTTATGAATGAAAATGCTTGATTAGTTCATGAAAATACTAAAATCACTATTTGTGTGCCTTTCACATTTGAGGAGTTCCCTCGATTCCTAATGGATCCCATCATCAGAACTCGAGCATGACAAAAATCAATCGTGAAAATAGAACTTGCTTAACAAACACAGCTAGAAGGACAAATCGCCAAACGTGAAATTTTCGTCGTTGAAGAGTTCTGTTCTGATCATCATCAGCAGTTCCACTTCATCAAATGTCACATTTTTGTATGCAAATGCTCGATTTGTTGATAAAAACACAAAAATCACTATAGGTTTGCCTTTAAGATTTGAGGATTTCCCTCAATTCCTAATGGATCCCATCATCAGAACTCGAGCATGACAAAAATCAATCGTGAAAATAGAACTTGCTTAACAAACACAGCTAGGAGGACAAATCGCCAAACGTGAACTTTTTGTCGTTGAAGAGTTCTGTTCTGATCATCATCAGTAGTTCCACTTCATCCAATGTCACATTTTTGAATGAAAATGCTTGACTTGTTGATAAAAACACAAAAATTACTATATGTTTGCCTTGAAGATTTGAGGAGTTCCCTCAATTTCTCATGGATTCAATCATCAGAACTGCGTTTTGACAAAAACGGGACCAACTTGGATATATATACTTACATTTAAAAAAAGAATTTTCCAAATCGGTTCAGAAATGACGGAGTTATGGACTAACAAACATTAAAAAAAAAAAACATACAACCGAATTGATAACCTCCTCTTTTGAAATTTTGAAGTCGGTTAAAAAGTGGGTTTGTCCGGACGCGCAGCGTGCGAAAAACGCGCTTTTTGGCAAGGTGTGTTGTAAAAATAGTTTATTGCGTTTTGTATTGGCAAACAGTTTGCCACAATGTTCAATCAGCAGAGTGAAAAAATATCGCCACGGAGGAGATGGTCCCACGACCTCTGGAATCCGTCCATTTGAACGGTGATTCTCAAAAATATTTGTACCTATACGGATAAAAATATTTTTTTAGAGTGTGTAAAAAGTACAAGAGTTTAAAGTGTTATATTACTTTATTTTTTACTTTATTTTCGTTAACGGATGCGTCCGTTTGTCAAAGTTTACGGTTTTCCACAATCTTTATTAATCTCCTGAGCCTCTACAAGTCTGAGTTTTGTTTTGGTTACCTTTCATAATTAGTAATTATTAATTACATCTATTATTTAGATTACTTAGTAGTGGCAGCTTTGCTGGTCCATGTTACCAATTGTAATTTATAATTTTAAGTATTATTTGTACGGTTTTTTCCCTAAATAAACATTTAACATTCAATTCTTAATGATAGCATGAAAATTGATCCAGTATCAGTTGAAGATCGTATTTCTCCATTGTGTGATTCCCAAGGAAAAGGTCTATCTTAGTAGATGTCAATAAAGCCGATTTGTAATGGCCACAGTAATGCGATGTCGCCTTATTGACGCCGCAAAAAGGTACTCATCTGCCCGACATAACTTCGCGAAAACATGAAACATTTAATTTAATAACAGAAACCTTTTAATATCAAATTAATCCAGTGGTGACACTTTTGACACGTGGCACGTTTTCCGTTTCACAAACAAACCTCCACGTGAAATAATAATGGCGACCCTTATTTATGTTGGGTGAGGTGTCATTTTAAATATTAACGCGTAGTGATGGCCTCTAGTTGAAATGGGTATCCGATTTTCGCTGGGCGGGCATTATTACTATCGAAGATTTTTATGCTGGCAGCATATTATTTGCCCAAGCCCACTTAATGAGAATGTCTGTGAACGCCTGCCATATTATTCTCTCTGGACAAATTAAGGAGCTGGACATAATATGTAAACGTTTGTTCGGGACAAAACAACAAACGGAAACTACTGTAATCAACAGATTTGGTTAATAAAAAAAAAAATGTAGCAAGAAGAGGAAGCTTTAGAAGAATCCATGTGAAAAAGTAAAAAGGCTAAAAGTTTCTTTCAATTTGTAAAGATATAAAGGCAAGTCGCTAATAGTCTTCTACATCTTTCTAACCTTGTCCCGGTTCTTTTGGGGTCGGGTATCCTTGTACAGGAGCTTATTAATATTTTATCTTAGACGAATATCTGACTTCGCGTAGCGGGAGCGATATGTGAAATGATAGGTATTTCGATCTTTGACGTGAGTTTACTGATGTGAGATTTCCTCACTTGACGAAATAACTACTGTCAGTATTACGTTTGCGCAGTAGTAATACCATGCGCAGAGGTGCGGCAGTACTGCACGCGTATCGATTGATACTGACAGCTGACAGGTTTCTCATATCATATCGTACTGCCTCCGCATCGACAAACGCAGGCACAAAGGTGCACCTTAGGTTGTCATTGGTGAAAGCTTCTGGCCTTTCAAATCCCTCTCGTCAGTTGACCGCAAAGTGGCTGGTGGCCAGCCTCTATTCCACTGGGTACTCCGTACTGATGATATGTCCGTAACGATATCACAGTACGTTCATGTAATGATATGTCCGTACCAGATAAGTCTACTTTCTTTCTACCCCATTTAAAATCAGTTGAATTCCACGGCAGTGAGTAGGGAAGTCGGCAGGACGAGTATGCAAACACAATACTTCTCATGCTGCTCCCACTGCCTGCCCGGCAGTCTCAAAATTAGTATGAATATCCTGTCCAAGCATGCACGCATCCAACCCATCAGATAATCACCATCTCTGTTTTACGTAGGTTGTCCATAGTTTTATTTGAATTCCGGTGACGCATAAAACTCTTAATAAAGGGAATCAGGGCTACTGCCTTCGCCAAATTTTGGAATAAGTGGCCAAAGCGGATACAGCCAGGAAAAGGCTAAGAAGGTGACAGGAAGTTTAACCCAGAAACCGGTAATGTAAGGTTGGGGATCGTATTTATGTGCCGAGCTTCACGTTAAAGTGTAGCACAGCGGACAAACACTATCAGCTCCGGGACATGTTTGCTCATGAAAAATGTAAAATGAATTAAGTTAGCGAACGCAGTAGACTGCGAAATGTTCCCCGACTTGAATTTTTCAGATTTTACTGTGTACATGTTTATAGGATTGATCATTCCTCATGCTCTGAAAGTAGGTCATATTTTAACCTGTAAGCGGGTCGAAAGTGAAGCATGTGGCTCCGTCGGTTGAAAATATTTAAAAAAAGTTGAGCAATGGCAGAAACCTGTACAGCCAGCTCCGTAAAAATACATTGATTATAAAAATTTGTGAATTAATATTATGAGTTCATATTTTAAATAATGGTTATAGATCAGTATTTTTTAAATTTTATTGGCCTTATTCTTAATTTAAGGGTCGGCAACGCACTTGTGATTTCTCTGGAGTTGCAAGTGTCCATAGGCTACGGTGTCTGCTTATCATCAGGCAGGCTGTAAACTTGTTTGCCACCGTCGTAATATAAAAAATATAATTTAAAATACGTCGAACTCATGGTATGGCAATGAAAACTAAATTTTAATTATGACAGGTAAATATTGTTGTTTGAATACCTTTTCGCCTTTGTACTTTTATATATTTTTTTCCTTCTTATGTGATTGTTTTTTTATGTGCAATAAAGTGTTATTCATACAAACATTTTAAGCAATTTAATTTAAAAAATGGGAAGAATTTATCAGGCGCTCTACGTACTACTATTAAATTAAAGTAATAATTGACAACATTTCATTTATTAAGCAGGCCTTATTCCGATGAAATCAAATAGAGGATAAAAAGTTAAGTAAAACCACATTTGTAATTTCTCGAAAATTTCCCATTTTCTTATAAATAAATCAATTACAAAAGTTCCTCATTCTAAAAGAGAGTAAGTGACAAGTAAGGCGTCACAGCGTAACAAATCATACAGAAGCACTGTTACTAAGACAAATTTACTAAAGAAAGTGATCTGCTGTTCTTTTTGTGCGCTGTGACTGTCACAATTTCATAGTAGTGAAATCATTACTACGATATGGGCTTTGTTCACATTTTCGTGAATATTTAGAAAACTAATAGCTATAAAAATATAAAAAGTATATTTTGGGGTTTCTTGTTACCAAATTAACGAAATGAGTTAAGATTTCATATTACTTAAAAATTTGAAATGTTATCAATTGAAGCTTATTGGTTATTATAATAGACTAAATTTTTAAATAAACCAAAATGTTAGCGATACCTTTCAATGTTTTCAATCAATTATAAGCATCCTTTTTTTAATATACACACTTCAAATCCGCCTCCAGTATAATGGTCCTTACACAAACACTTAAAGTCAGCCAACAGTTCGCGCTTAAATATTCCTTATATACATGGGTCGTTTCTGGTGCAACAGGTCTCAAGTCTACAGCGAGGGAATGCGGCGGGCATTATGGGTACCTTTACACCAGGTACGAATCAGGGTGGGCTATTTTAGGCTGTTTTAATGAATTTTATATTTGTTTTGTTAATCAGTTTAGACCTTAGTTTAGTTATATTTATAATAAATTCAAAAGAGAACAAACGATTTTAAATAGATTCGGCAGGATTCGCTTGATTCAGAAAAAAAATGCATTATAGGTTTTTTTTAGATTCCTCGTATCTGAAATGAAAAATGTTTTACTCGCGTGAAACCGCCCATAGCAGCTCACTACATTCGAGCGTTAACATATTTATCTCGTCTGAAATGGATGGATCTCAACCCTTAGTTAACAATATACTGTCTTCTTTCAATTGGTAGGTATCTTCAATTACGTATTATATAATCTCAAATCGAGTCTAGTCTCTTGTTTTACACAATATGCTAAACCAGGGGTTCCCAAACTTTTTTTTCTCATAGACCACTTTAAAAAATTTGCTGGTCCTGGTGGACCCCCTACTCTACAGCCTACACCATATTCCCAAAAAATTACAAAAACGTGACTATTACCTAACTCTGGTGACGATATAACTATGAAATAGTATAGTATATTATATGTACACCTAGGGAGATAATATAAAGAAAGGCCGAGATCGCAGATATTTACGGCCCGAGCTGCAAGCGAAGGACGCAAATGTGCGATCAAGGCTTTCTTTATTATCTCCCGTGTTGTATACATCATTTTATGTCAACATTTGGCGAAAAAGCGGCTATTTCCGCACATGTATCGGGCGAAAAAATCCACTTTTAGCCAGGTGTGACATAAATGTTCTTTACAGGTTTAGAAAAAAAAGTGAAAAATGATTGGTTAATATGCTGTCAATAATAAATACTTTACTTTTTTGACATCTACTCACAACCTATCTATTCCAGCATCAAATAAAATAAAATCAATCAAATCTAAATCTCGGAGTGGTGAAATAAAATTAAATATAGTATATTTTGCTTGTGTTGTGTTTATTCGAGTACTTTATAATATTTATGATGATAATAACAGTCGTAAAATAATTAAAATTAAACATTGTTACGTAACTTCTAAGTACAATGACACTCAAAATTAATGGGAGGGATGAGCTTGATGAATTGACAACAAATTGTCAATATTTGGGTTCAGTTTTGTCAGGAATAATCGCAAATCTCCTCGTTCTGTGATATTCAGTCTGTTCCTATTTTTCGTTAAAAGGTTTGTAACGGTGCTGAAACTTTTTTCCACAAGATATGACGAGGGAAATGATATCAAAAGCTTTCTCGCAATTTTCCACAGTCCAGGATATTTTTCGGGTATTTCTGCTTGCAGCCAAAAAGTTTGATACCCTTTTTTATATTTCACCTTCAGCTCCTCATTAGTGCTAAGCTCAAGTAGCTCCTCTTGCAATATCACGTTCTCCACTTCCATTTCATCAAATGGATTTATAATCCATGGTGGTATTTCCATCGTGAGAATGTCTTCAAATCTGGTTTTGAAATCATCATGCAGGGCAATCAAATGTTGAACATATGTCTGAATATCATCATCCTCGCATTCTACCTGTGACAAGCTTGAGAATTGGGAAAATTCGCGTCGACTAATGTTTTGCTTCATTAACTTCAATTTTCCAAGAAAAGCGGAAATCACACTCTTTGTTTTAATTAAATTGAGGTTGTCCCCTTGCAGTTGTAAGTTAATATCATTAAACTTTTTGAACAAATCTGTCAAATACGCGATATCTGCTTTGAACTTGATCAGGTTTTCTTTTAAATCTGGAGCTTTACTATCCAGAAACTCCAAGACAGACTCAAAAAGTGAGTAAAATCTTGTTAAACATGCACCTTTCGACAACCAGCGTACTTCAGTGTGTAAGAGCAATCGTCGGAAGTCTTCATCATTTTCATCGCACAATTGGGCAAATAAACGCGTATTCAAAGCATTGCTTTTTATTTTATTAACCGCGTTAATCACAAATTGGAGCGATTGGTGCAGTCTAGCACTCAAATTTTTTGCTACTAAGTGTTGTCGGTGGATGACACAGTGAATTGCAGTTAAATCTAGTATCATTTTTTTTAGATGGCTTATGAACCCACGATATTTCCCGACCATTGCAGGAGCTCCATCTGTTGCCGCCGATGTAACGTTTGTGAACGGAATTGATTTTTCTTTTAAAAAATCGCTCAGGATGTTAAATATCGATTCACCTTTAGTGTCAGTCTTCAAAGTTTTGGCGAATAATAGCTCTTCATGAATTTCTTCGTCCATAACAAATCGCACAAATGCTAATAATAATGCCTCATTATCAGGTAAAGTTGACTCGTCCAGTTGAATAGAAAAATGAGTTGTTTGCAGATAATTACACAAGAAACTTTCAATATCAGAGCTCATTTCGTCAATACGTCTTTGTACAGTGTTGTTACTCAAAGGAATTTTTTTGAGTATGTCAAATGGAGGTTTGTGCAGAACAGTTTTTAAAACTTCTTCAACAGCGGGTAAAATTAACTGTTCACCAATGGTGTGGGGTTTTCCAGATTTCGCTATGAGTAATGAGATGTTGTAAGATGCCCGCAAGCCATCATCGTTACTTTCAGATGTTGAAGCGAACATACCTTGCAGGGTGGGTCTCTTTTCATATTTTTCTTTCAATGATTGAAAATATTTCAAATCTTTACCTGTTTTATCAGGGTGGCACCTTTTTAGATGATCTTCGAGCTTCGATGGTTTCATAGAGTCATTGCTCAAAACTTTATTGCATAAAAGGCACATGGGCAATCGCTTGTCCGCGTTTGATGGAAGAAAGCCAAATTTTAAATATTCCACACTGTACTGTCGACACTTAATTTTCTTCTTTGGCTCCGCCATGTTTCAAATTAGCTACCTGTAAGTATAAAAAAGTTTTTGTGATCTTAACATTCTTACTTAACTTCTTCTTAGTCTTACTTAACAGGATATGGCTATTTTATAGAACAGAATTTATAATTTTTCGCTATGAATCAAAAAAAGAATACTAATAAACTTTTTTCGGCTGTCTGTTGTTTTATGGAAGTAGGTAGGTAATAATCGTAATGTTCATTATTTCATATTTCATACATGTCTATCATACACAAAGAAGACAAATATATTAACTACAAAAAGAGATACCTATAAGTTGTATAGCAAATAAACAAATAATGTACTTACTTTTCCGACACGATTCTGGCAACCAGGAACAGCAATTCACTTTACTTTTGTAGTCGAAATCCGGAAACAAATGAGTAACGTTTGTTCTTAGCATTCGTATTTATTGGTGAAGAATCAAACAAGTGCATACAAGCACAGCACATTACCGTAAGTCATAGGTATTTCGTCCCTTTGCACGTCCGAACAAGCGTTTTGGTCGGCGCCGGCGATAGCGACGCGACGGTGCTTCGCAAGCCTAGACTTGTTCGTTTGTCCAACAGCTCGTTCGCGATATGTTGCAGACTTGCAGTCGACAAGTTTTGGAGCCGAAAGTTGTAATTTTAATAATATAGTATTATAGTATAGGTAGTTTGATTCACCGAAATATTTATCACGGAGGAACGCAATATTTTTATTATATATTTATCAGTCGTCCAGGCTATAAAAATAATACAAAAATCATTATCTGTTTCGTTATTTACCATCGAAACCAGATAAATTTTCGTGGACCCCCACGTACAAACTGTGAACCCCTATTTTTTTGCCACTCCAGCGTAGACCCCTGTCACATCGTTCGTGGACCCCTGGGGGTCCACCTGGACCACTTTGGGAACCCCTGTGCTAAACAAAATACAAGACCCAATTTTGAGATTATATAGGTATATGGTATTTTAGTACGCATGCATATAGGGTGGAACAGAACGACGGACTTTCCTGCAAATAGGGATTTGGTTAGCCTCAGTGCTAATCTTTTATTAAATAAACTATATCAAACAGCATATTTCGACCTTATTACTTATAAGAAATCTAGTGATATGAGTCTTTTCAAAATGGAAATACCTGCTTAAACTAAAGGGAACAATGAAACAACTTATAAAATTAACACTATATTTACATGGCAATGTTTTTCAGGTACAACGATATTTAAACAAATAGTTAATTTTAAAGTTTGTTTGTGATGTTTTCCGATTTCTCTGTGATCCTCATTTCTGTGAACAATAAGGAAAATTCATTACATTTTTTTTTAAATAAACTTAACCTTTCTCCTGAAAATCATTCTTCAATTTTAATTAATTAATGGCTAAGACTTCGGAGAAAAATCCGTTGTGCAAACATTCCATGGCCACTAAGTCTAAAAGTCAAAATTCATTAATGTACATCCCGTAGGATCCACGCTGAACAAATGATCTATTTTTAATGAAATCGTCTCAATTTACATGACAAATACGATGAAAACTCTTCTTGCCCGAGTGCGGCAAACCCAATTTTCACACTGCGTCATCCGTTAACTCATTCACGTTTCCTAAGCAATTCAAAATACATTCTATCGTTCCTTATACATTGTCTAACAGCCAGCACCTTGTACAATTATCAAAAAGTACCACAAACATTCAACTTGACAGGAGAATGTGCTGCCAAGTTGAAGCACGCCAAATACTCCGCCCTGGAGCCGGCGTACGACTTCAATCCCGTGGCTGTAGAAACTGTGGGACCCTGGGGCTCAGAGGCTCGCCGTCTTTTTAAGGAGCTAGGCCGACGCCTACGAGAAAGGGGCTGCGACCCTCGCTCCGGGTCGTACTTGGTTCAACAGGTCTCAATCGCCGTTCAGTGGGGTAATTCTGTCGGTATCATGGGGACCTTTGAGGCGGGTGCGATGCGGAGCGATATATTTAGTCATTAGTTTTTTTTAATTGTATATTTTTTAATATATAAATTAATAAATAATTATTAGGTGAACATTTTTTTACACAAATCGAACTAGTCCCATAGTAAGCTAGCTAGCATAGTAAGGTACTAGACGACGATATATTTAATAGATATATATGTAAATATGCTTAAATACATAGAAAACATCCAAGTCTCAGGAACACATGTTTCTGCTCACCACAGAAACAAATGCCCTTACCGGGATTCGAACCCGGGACCTCTAGCTTCGGAGGCAGTGTCACTACCAACTAGGCTAAACAGGCCGACCGATTTCCTTTTAATAATGTTATTTAATTAATATTTATGTCAATAATGATATGTAGATAAATAAATAGTTAAATACAAAGAAAACATCAAACACATGAATATATATTCGTGCTTATCACGCAAATAAATACTCTGATCGGGATTCGAAGCCGGGACCTTCGGCTTCGAATTAAGCCAAAGTGATCGTCGCATACAGTCAAAATAATGAACAGGTAGAATAAAATATTACATTTAAAAATAACGTTATTGATAAATGTTACGTTGTGTTTTTAGTTCTTCTTATAACGCAATTGGTTATATGCGCCTAAACTAGGATTGCCCATTATCTATCTCAGCGTTGATTATTATTATATTTATTACAAGTTTCTTTGATACCTCAATCCTCCTAGTTAATGAATATTGTATTACATAATTATAATAATCTAAGATGTCTTTGATACCCCATTTTTCGCTACTTAATTAGTAATTAGTACGGATAAAAGTACTCTTATAATAATAATTATGGGCATGTTATACTTTGTTTTATAACTAAAGCTTTTTGACCAAAGTGCGTTGCTAGTGATGAATTGCTTGCTATGGGCCTCATAAGAAAGCTCATAGTTACCCAAAGAGATATGCTGCGACTATCTCTGCGCAATCGCATCAAGAATGAGGGATCCGTAGCAGAGTTAAAGTAACCGTTATACCCCTCCGAATCGCTAAAGTGGCAGTGGGCGGTTCATATAGCACGTAGAACTGATGGCCGTTTGGGTGAAAAGGCTCTCGAGTGGCGACAACGTACTGGACGATACAGCGAGGGCAGGCCACTTGCGGGGGACAAGGTTTACTGATGATATGCTGGTAAAGGTCGCCGGAGTCCAGGAGCTCTTTGTGGGAGGCCTACATATGTCAAGTAGTACATGTCCTTCGGCTGATATAATGATGATGACGAAGTAGGTGAAATTTAACTAGGAAGATTTTATTACATATACCCAGATACCGGGATAGGTGAAATTAAATAAAAACTGACAAAAGTTAATTGTAATGCATATATGTCATCGAAAATTAAAATTTTAAAAGCTACAGTGGTTAGGATGGACAAAACAAAATTTGTTCAGTAATCAATGAATCATTGACCGAGTAAAACAAGGTCTCCGTTTCAGTTTCGGAAAAATGCTTTCGGGTGTCATGCCGGCGGATTTCCTGCTGTTTTCCTTTACAAGTCGCATTTCTCAGTTGATTCTCGTGAACTTTTGTGAGCAGGTTTGATTATTTTATAGATATTTTTGTCGAGTCAGATTATGGAAATTTTATAATTAGATTTTTTTCACGAGGTCTCCCGCTTCTAGAGCCACTAGTAATACTAATTAATAAGTATGCCGAATTAGAGGATTGCGAACTTGTAACAGTCAAGTTACCCACTCACATGACAAGCCTATTTCCAATAAGGTCTAGTTTCCCCCTTAGGTTGGAAGGTCAGATGGCAGCTGTCGGTGCCGTAAAGACTAGTGCCCTATACTAATTCTTAAGACGAAGAAACGGACCCTGGGCATACTTCATGATGATGGTGAATACTAATAGACGTGGCAAAATGATGGTGTGATTAGATGGGGTGTGAATCGGTATTATAAGGGTATCCCCTGTTTTATGTCCATGTTTCTAAAAATAGAATGACAAAGATATAAAAGGAAAGAAATATCCAAGGGACGTTTTTGTTATTTAATTAAGACTGTAGGAATCGTGACCTTGGGTAGATATGACAAAAACCGATTCCGTTGCATAATGGTTGACGCTGGATGTTAGAAGTAATAAGAAAGTAATTAACCTAATGTTAATAATTTTACCAATGTCTTTGTCCTCGGGCTCATTCCATGGCTGCCTTTCCGAAGTACTGAAGAGCAGGAAGAACAAATTTGTGGCAAAATACACTCCTGATGCCACAAAGAATACTTTTCGCCATTCTAGAGGGTCAGCCTGTAATTGAACAACAAAATTGAACTATAAGTAAACACAATTTCCATCACACTAGCTTATAAAGGGCTATATAACGCATATAGATATATATGCAAGGCAGACAGGGTTTAGAATAACCTCTATTAAATCCTTGGGCGTAGTGTTTTTTTTGTATCTGTCACTCGAAGGGGTTCACGTATTGTACCGAACTATCGTAACAGGTTACGGACCAAAAGAAAGTAAATGGTACGGTTTGAACAAAGCGTTATTTTTTCTTCATACGTAGTACCCTTCGGGAGCATTCGTGGCCCAGCGGCGCCCGCGTACCGCGTGCGGTATGCGAGGTTAAGCAATGTCGGGCGAGGTCAGTCCTTGGATGGGTGACCGCTTTGAGTGGTTACTAACTGAGCGCTTCCGTGCTTTGTTAGGCACGTTAAGCCGTTGATCCCGGTTGCTGTCTATGATAGCAGTCGTTAAGCCAAGTTAGAGGCCTCCGGGCGGCTTGAGAAACTTGAGAAAATAACTTTGTAAATGGTTGGAGGATTTGGTGGTCGAGCGATGGTGAACAAATTATTCCGATAACTTAGTTGGCTAGAGCGATTGGTCATATGCCAGAATGTCACAGGTACGAATCCTGGTCGTAGTACCAAATTTACTAAGCTCCATTACCCCAACCCCTTTGATTTTTAAATTTAGTTTTTTTTTTCGAAAACATTACCACTGCTTAATACAAAATTGCTGATTTATATTTCATGTTCTTTGCCTATCCTTTTTGGGTGTACTGGTGTGAGTTTATGTATTTTATATAACATTAGGTATGTAATTATAAATACCTCGTCATTAACTATGAGACCGCAAACAAGGGGTGCGATGATGGAGATGATGTTTGCCAAGAAATTTGTGATGCCCATCAAATTTGCGCTAAAGTTGGGAGCCAAGTCTATATGAACCAACTGAAACAAATAAATAAGATTAAGCGACGTAAATAGACAATAAAAACAATTTGATTCTATAGTAATCTCAATTGCGAAAAGCAATACTGCCGTGAGAACACTCATCCTCCCTTCTTAGGGAGTACTTAACTCTTGTTCGAAACATGTCACGCGTTGTGACAATTAATACCTACGTGAGTTTAAATCCAGTTAAATCAAGCTAAGTTAAAGGCCTTTGGGTGGCTTGAGAACATCTTATAGTCAAGTTGCACTTGCCAAGCCTAATCCAAATAAGGTCTAGTGTCCCACTTGGGTTGGAAGCTCAGATGGCAGTCGCTTCCGTAAAAACTAGTGCCTACATCAATTCTTGGGATATGATAGCGGATCCCGAGCATTCTTCAGGATATTGTACTGGGTAACGCTAGGATGATGATAGGGGTCTTCATCTTAACACACACATAACACAAGCCTTATTGAGCTTACTTCCCATAGGACTAGTTCGATTTGTGTAAAAGAATTGTCCCCTAATATTTATTTTTATTTATAATTAAGTCGCGATTGCACAGGCGTCTTCTATGCATGCGTGATACACTAGATCGCATCGTCGCTTACCATCAGGCTAGATGGCGGTCAAAGGCTAGTTTATTTCCAATAAAAAAAAACTTACCATATATCCTGTGTACTGTCCTGCATTGATGCCTACAGCCACTGTAAGCATGGCGACGGCAGCAATCATATTGCCAGCGGGCGCGTAAGATAACCCGATGAGAGCCAACCCTGGACCCCATAGCCCTGAAATAAATTAATGGTCATATAAATTTAAACACATTTGTAGAAGTTCATAAATATCTTGTCAAACTTTTCTAAATATTGATGATAGAATTACGTAGCTTTATAAATAACCTGGTTTAATTATGCTTTTTTTTCTGTCCCTTAAATCTTGTAAAAGCCATGGGACTATTTAGAACGTACTATAGTTGGGAAGCACAAAATACTAAATGTAGATGAAGTCGAGTGTCGTTAGGACCTATCAGTTTTTGTAGATTAGATGGTAGAAAATAAAGGTTATATAATGTGAACTTTTTTGCCGGTGGGGGAGCGTCTTCAGGTACAATGTAAAAAACTCGAGCGTGTCAGATATATTAAGTAGTGTATACTATACGCCCCACGTGTCTGTGATAATTGTCGTATGTAAATCTGCCAGTTTGGATGGTGGAGGCGGCAGTAAAAAAAGGTACAAGTAGACCTGAAAGAAGCTCCTGTTCAGTAACGTGACGGAAGCTTGAGACGATTTTATTTAAATGCTCTAGACATGGGATTATAATTATTAATTTATCGCATGGTAATGCTATATTTATTATACAAATGTCAAATTATAGACTATATTAAACCTAAATAAAACTAAATTTTAAGTATAATATAAAGATAAAGCTACTATGATAATTATTTCGAACCGTGAGACTTTAAAGAAGACATTACGATTGCCAGTTGCGCGATCATGTATAGAGAGCTCATAATTGGTGGAGGTACTCAACCAGGTGCAAGGAATCCCCCATCCGTAATTTACCGCACTCGAGTGAATCCAAAAATCCCCTGTTTGGCTCCCCTACCATATTGAATGACTGATTTTGTTTAACTACTATTCGACTACCATTTCATTCATATTTACGGTGCCTACGCGACGTAATTGGGGGACCTTTGTGCTTGTGATGTGTAAGCGTTTATTCTCTCTGCAACAAATGCAAGCGCTTTTATATTTCCTTTACGCCATTAAGTCCACATAGTGAAGTTGTCCCAAAATATATCTGCGGTTGGCCGCATAGCAGACCAGATAGGAGGAAAAAAAATCCTTTATCGTAAATAATAAAGAGCGGGGCCGTTGACAAAAATGAAAATTGAAAAAAAAAACGATTGCGAGCATTCTTAGCACTAGCATAGTAATAAGCGAAAACTATGTAATGTTCTACAACTAGGTATTTTACACAAACAAACAACTAACGATAAATTGAGGGGATATTTAAAAATATATTTCACAAGCATAGTTCTACGAACTGAAATCGAATATGAGCAGAGTTACGAATTAAAATGGAGTTAAGAGTATCAAAGCTTTGCCAAAGCTATGAAAATTTAAGTGAAAAAGGGAAATTTTATACCAGAAAATCGGAGATATGAGTAATAACTGCCAATTAAGGGAACTACGTTTATAAATTCTTCGAACGTACAGGTATAGCGGAAAAAGCTTTTGCACTTGCTAGGTGAAATACAATACAGATTTCGGATTTTAAAAATGATAGCCTAAATTGCTTCACGAAAAACAAACTCCTATACTCAGCTTCGGAACTATAGATTGGGGCCATCCACAAGGGGTTTACTGAACTCACTGACAGTACATGTTAAAGGGATAAAAAACTCTACTAGGGGGGGGGGGTTCAACTAGTCTAAATGTTGCGTGACGTAATATGTGGACGGCCCCTTTATTGGACTATAATTAAGGTTTTTAATTCGTCTAAAATTTAGTCTTACTATAGGTTCCCTTATAAAACAAACGTTATTGACATTCATTTTATGAAAAAAAAAATATCACAACGAAATCGATTAAATTGTAGACCATTAGTTGAATCAGAGATAAAGAAAAATCTTAATTTACCAGATCAGCTTTTTTCTATTTTACAGGTATATATATGCCATAAGTAACCACTGTTGGAGCTTGAATACAAATTAAGTTGAGCGGTTTCAAAAGAGCTTATATCTATTTTCTACCTGCATCCAAATCTAACCTTATCAATTAAGCGATAAGGTACTCATTCAAAAAGAAGTAAAATGGAAATAAGCTAATTTGACCACACAATGTGTTTCTCTCAGAATGCATGCGGTGCAGTATCGTAAAGTTGGAGTAAGCGATTTGAAACTAGTGAATGTAAAAGTTCAATTCTTTAGAGCAAGTTTTGATGAAATTTAACCTGCAAAGTCGTCGGAATTGATTTTCTACGGAAACCTGTTGTTTGTCATTTTTATGGTATTTGCAGTTCCTTATGTATTTCCTATACATTACAAGGTCTCACTATTTTAATTACTCATAAAACTCCGATAACTGATTATAAATTCATGAATTCTAATTTCAATACGTATAGGGCAAGGACCAAAATTTTTAACACTGTATTACAACGGAGAACATCCTGGCATATGTGACACCGGAAAAAAAAGGCGCTCAACAAAATAATAATGGTATGTTTACTCGTACAAGGCTTGAAATACGTCATGTCAATATACGACCGAAATAAAAAATGTTGAATCGAGTATTTTTTAATATTTCAAATGATAAAATAGTTTTCAATATAACAATTACTGTTCGATAGAATCTTCCGTTGTAACACGTCGCATAATTTTGTGTCATTCGTTTCACACCGGAATGTAAATTGTCTTTAAATTAATCTTCTTAACGACCCTATTTCAAAACTTCACGTTGTAACCAGCTAGATTCTGATATGATTCATTGTTTGGACTACGAGTATAATAGTTCAAATTAACACTTTTACTGTAAGAACTATGATCACAAAACACCATTTTAGGGTTCCGTAGTCAACTTGAACCCTTATAGTTTCGCCATGTGCGTCTGTCTGTCTGTCCGTCTGTTCCTCCGAGGCTTTTGCTCTGTGATTGTGAGTACCAGAAAGCTGCAATTTGGTATGGATATATAAATTAATAAAACTGACAAAGTCGTAAAACAAAATTAAAAAAAAAAATTTTTAGGGGTACTTCAACCCTATGGTGTGGGGTGTTGTTGGATAGGTCTTTCAAAATAAATAAAGGTCTTCATGAAACATTTTTTGATAAAGTGAATATTTTCGGAAATCATCCCCCTCTAACTTTTGAACTATGGGTCCAAAAACATGAAAAAAAAATCATGACGGTAAAGCTTAATAAAGTCTTTCAACTAAAACTAAAGCAGACGTGATCAGTTAAGCTGTTCTTGAGTTAACTTAAAAAGTCTTCCCTTCTTAGTAAAATACGTATAAAACGCTGCGAAAGTATTCCCTTCTGCTTGTTATTGATTTTTTTAAAGTATGTTGATTTGACAACTACGGAACTCTACACTTGAGTATGGCCCGGCATCGGCATGCTTATGGCCGATTTTTTGTAAGAAGATCTTAGTGACACGCACGTGATGATACTAACCAATTGACTCGACTGACAATAAAAAAAATGCGGTAGGCGTCCGAGGTATGGTTACCAGCAACAAGTCAATGTTTCCATTAGCAAAAATTCTAATTGGCGCTACAAGCTTCGGAATTATGATGTCGTACAACCAAAGTATTACAACGGAAAATATTTCAGAGACACACTGTTGCATTAAAAAATAAAGTTGAAAATATTCAATGTTTATTATCGTTTAGACAGTCTATCTAAGATTCTGCGTACATTACTTTGCTAATGACAGCTAAGTAAAATAAAATTTAAAGAAATATCTTTGTTCAAGAAACCGTCAAGGGGACTTTCTTATTTTCTATAGAGCTGAAAAGGTAATCCACTTTGACATGAACAACATAGAAAAAATAAATAAGATAATCTATTTGATTACTTAATTGTATATATTTAATCATACCTATTGAGTTGAAGAGTTTTCTGGTGTTGGTGACGCTGAGCCACTTTTTTCTGATGATGATATCTGTCATTGCTCCCATGGGGAAGCTCAGGAGGTACATGGCCAGGTACGGAAGGGAAGATAACATGCCGTTCTGTAAATAAAATAGTCTATTAATAATGACTGGGGATAAAGCATTACAACGAGTTAAAACTTGAAATGGGTTTAGAGTTTGTCGTGTGCGCTTGGATACTTATATTTTCGAAAGCCCAACCTTAACGAAATTTAAACGAGCGACAAGTACTACCCGTTTCCTTCACGTTGGAAGTTTATTCCCTTCCCAGTATACGAGTATACAGTGGAAACTGGATAAGTCAACCTGGGTTAGTGGAAAACCTCTTTAAGTGGACCCAAGTTCTCGGTTCCAGTCCCTTGGCAACGAATTACCTCTATAAGTGGAATTTTGGTACCACTATAAGCGGAATCCATTTTTTTCGAAAATTTCTCATTTTTACCTCTATAACAGGAAGCAGCCGTCTCCGAAACCTCTATGAGTGGAATAGCTCGGCGTTATAACTGGTTTTAAACTTAATGACGTAACAGGCGAATAACGGATTTTTTTCATTAAAGTACAATCGGTACATTGATTTATTTAACCATACTGGTTTCTCTTGCGTAATTAAATATAAAGAGTCATATTATTTTTGTACACGAGTACTGTGGATTATTTACAGTATTGCTTTTTAAAAATCAGAATTACATACCTATTTTTTGTTAATAATACATAATATAAGTGAGCAAACGTTTTATTTGAACCTGGTTAAGTGGAAAACTGGATAAATGGAAAACCTGAATAAGCGGAATTAAACAGGGACCGGCCCTTGTGATTCCACTTATCCAGTTTCCACTGTATACCGCAACCCGCTCACGGCCCGCTCAGCTCTGAGCGGGGTGATGGCGAAGGTAAACTCAACATCACCTCCGATCATCATCATTTGTCGGCCTGTTTAACATAGTTGGTAGTAATACTGCCTGCAAAGCTAGAGGTTCCGGGTTCGAATCCGTAAGGGCATTTGTTTCTATGGTGAGCAAGACAAATTTGTTCCTGAGGCTTCGATGTTTTCTATGTATTATATATTTATTAAATATATCGTCGTCTAGTACCCGTTACGCAACCCTGATTGAGTTTGCTATGAGACTTGTTCGATTTGTGCAATTTTTTTTCCCTAATATATGCCATTACGAACTGACCGCGTAGGAAGTATAAAGCTGCTTCAAGTCATATAGTTATAATTTTAAATATTATTAATAAACCGAACCCTTACTTCGAATAAAAACATTGTCTGTTTATACTTGAAAGTTTGGGTTATTCCGAGTGACTTTCATTGAACTTTCCAACTAAAAACATTTTCGTTGAAATGATTTGCATTGTTAATTGACGTGAAATCTGTCGGGATTAATTAATATTCAGCATTCGGGTGAAATCCTAATTAATATATTATTAGATTTAGCAAATAAATTCAAGCTTATGGCCGCACGGCAGCCGGTAATTTTAGTACCTCTATTTTGCTGCTTACAAATATTTGAAAGCCTAAATGAGTTCTTTTAATCATTATTGTAGCTTTTTGGAGTTTAGGTTAGTTCGAAATTTGGCAGATTAATCTGACATAGGCGTGTTTCTTGCCTATTGCTATGATTCTTTAAAACCTCCGAATCTAAACTTATTGTTTTTATTTTATTATTACTAGTAATCTAGAAGTTGATTTATAACGGCGAGCTAGGGATCTGATGTACATTCTCGAATAGGAATCGATTTCGTTTTGGTTAAGAATATTTCAAATGAAGTCGAGTGGTATCTTGAAATCGGATTTCGACCCACCATATACAATATCTACTTATCCTCATTCGATAACATCGACCAGCCAATATCTTATTTCAGTATGTCCATTGGGACCTGCAAGTAGTCGTGATTGGCAGTTAGAAAACAGCTTTATATAGGCTCAGATGTCAAGGCCATTTCTTTAATGGCATATGGACTACCAAGTATGATATTTTCTTGTAAAAGATGAAAGGATAGTATTATGAATTTTTGGCCAAGACTTTTAACGTTGCAATACTCAACTATAAATATATATCATAATATTCATAATAAATAGGAAATTAAAAAACCGACCAAATGAATGCAGGATACCGTACCGTACCTACTACTGTTAGTTAACACTTTACTCCACTACTTTATACTCTAAATGAAAAAAAAAAAACTCATTGTATTTATGTCCCTTTGTTTCGGCAAGGTATTTTGTTCGCGGTATCTCAAAAACCGTTGGACTTTTCTTGATTAAAACATTTTTCATTGAAATTATTTAATAAGCAATATGTCCATGATCCCGGGTATATCCTACAACTACAACAAAGACCACCGTGGGGTGGGTAGCAGCATCCCTGGAGTGCGGTGGAGATACTGCGATCGCCAACCCGCATGCCAATCATTGCGATTATGGCATATACCCCTCCTGAATTTGGGGGAGGCCTATGTCCAGCAGTGGACGTCCTTTGGCTGATATGGTGGTGGTGGATGTCCATGGTCAATTCCAGTTTCATAAATTTTAAAATGTTATTGACCGAATTGTTAAAATTACTTTTTGTTATAATATTATTCTAGTTATGATGTATCAATGATATAACTATAATGTTAAGAATTATTAAATGACGAATCTATGCTAATCAAATGCGCTTGGCTATCAATATTTGCGGCTTTATTGTAATTTGTAATTATGACACACCCATTTGAATATTTAAACCTATTTCTTCTTGTGTACGAGTTTACGGTTGATGATGATTAAATACCCTGTGATGGAATACATGCTTATGTTGACGATGATGATACTTACATTTTTTAAATTGACTCCCAATACGTTGGCCATATACGTGGGCATTTCAGTCATCAATGTGAAGAACCCCCAGTTTTGCCCGCAGTGAGCGACTATAACCGCCCAGAAGGGAAGTGACGTCACGATCTTTAGCCACGGGGTGGGGTATTTCTGGAATATCACAGATAACTTATATTTTTGTCAAAAGATGGATTTATTTAACTTATTTCTTATATAATTTCCGTGGTCATTTTAACACGTTCACTGCGGCACCCCAAAATCTACGAGGTTTAATCTGCCCCGTAGTGATGTACACAGTTGTGCATTACGGGTATAAAAGCGCCCCGTATCAATTCCGTTTCAATTGCCATAGAGTCCTGAAATCTTGTTTTTTTATAAGTTTTTAACCAATTTAAAGAGTGTGAGATTTCCTAAATTACAGTCTCTTCGCACGCAGACGCGATAAAAACTTACGAAGTTATATAGAAAAGAAAATACGGGGTTTCTTTATCCCCGTACCACCCTAAAGTTTACAAACTACGGGGTTTAAAAATCCCCGTAACGCACGGGATTTTATTATGTCGATAAATAGATAGTGATGGGAATTAAAACAAACGATACTTTGTAATCTTGAAGTTATTTATAAAAAAAAGTAAATTAACAAAGATTATATTTTTAACCCTTATTAATAACGGTATTATCTTAACATATCATATATTTGTCGGCCTGTTTAGCCTAGTTGGTAGTGTCACTGCATCCGAAGCTAGAGGTCCCGGGTTCAAATCTTGGTAAGGACATTTGTTCCTGAGACTTGGATGTTTTCTATGTATTTAAGTATTTATAAATTAAATATATCGTCGTCTAGTACCCATAACACAAGCCTTATTGAGCTTACTATGGGACTAGTTCGATTTGTGTAAAAAAAAAAGAATGTCCCCCAATATTTATTTATTTATATCTTAGACACTATTTATCAATCCAGTTTGGGATTAAACCTGACTATTTTGGACATTTCATATCAAAAATATGACTTAATGACACAAAATTCACCAAACACACAATAGTTGAAATTAATATAATATAAATTGTACTGTAATTAGTGCAATAAATTATAGCAATTTAAACACAATTGTTTGTTACACCTATAACACCTAAATTTGCCGATAACATGTGTTGTAATTCTGACTGCACTAATGATACTGAGCACATGACCCCGTACGGGCCAACTAAAACTTATACAGGTTCTAAGGACCCCGTAACGCACCAGAAGGAAATTTTTGCTTTTGGTTTAAACGAGAAACGCAAATATGTAGTTGTCACCATCCTAGACATAAAAACACCAAAGATACAGCTTCCGCACCAGCAGAGTAAACACGATTTTTATCCCCCGCACTGAATGACGGCATCGCACGGGGTTCAGAAGCACCCGTAACGCAGTGAACGTTTTAAGATGTTTCTGCCACGACGTATTATCATACATATCTTGAGACACGTCAGAAATACATACGTATAGAGCGCCTTTTTATAGATTCAAACATACATATAATCACGCCTGTTTCCCAGAGGGGTACGCAAAGATCACTGATTTACATTTGTTACATAGCATTCTTCATTCATGCGCGCCAGTTTAGGGTACTCTTGACCTGGCATTTCTGCAGAATGTCTTTTCTAGGTCCATTCTTAGAGACCTTAAATTAATAAACTAGTTTTCGAGTGGATTAAAATAATTTTGAAATCATTCAAAAGGAGTACCTTAAAGTTATGAATCAACCAACACTGGGCCAATTTCGCCATGTTTTTTTTAATAATGAAAATAAGTGCACATCAAAAGGACTTCATTTGCATTGTGACTATATTTTAAACAATATCTCACCTGATGTGCTCCACTTCTTCCTAACGATTTTTGTATGTAAGTAAGCTCTTCTTGTGAAATGATCTTCGAATGTTCTGGAGAATTGGAACCAAATAACAAGTACAAAACAGTCCATATCGCCCCCAGAGTGCCATTTACGTAGAAAATTGATGCCCAGCCCAAATACGTCGCCAGAAAACCAGCAGCTATGAGTTGTAGGGCAATACCTAGTTGGCCACCTATAAAAAAACAAGAACGTAAGCCATATGTTTAGCCGTCAGTTACATTTGTAAGCTATTTCACCAAAATTTTATAAATCACGTTGAATAATATTCGCATTCCAATATATTTCTCGGAATGAAGCGGGTGAAGCATATTGAAATACGTAACTGATTAGCTGCAATCACCAATAATAGACCTCTAGTGCCAACACTATTGAATCATTACACTATAGTATACTAAAAACGGTTACTCGTATTATGCATTTGGGTAATGCTATGTGCATTACCATTGGGTAATGCCATATACTCCAACTACAAAACTATAATTTGCTTGCTCTTAATCTTTTTGCTTTTAATCAGTGTAGAATGTTTTTTCTTCGATAATTTTCTGCCACATATCATTTCGTTAGTTACTTCTCTCTTATTCGTATTTATCTTTTACCTAGCCATTTCACACCTTCCATATTCACATCTAAAATTTACTGCGCTTAATAGTCTTCATACCGGCATAAATAATAGTGGACAGTAGACCCTTCTCCTCCAGCGGTATCCACTGGGCCACCAGATGATGCATAGAAGGATAGACGAAAGCCTGCGTGAGTCCCTGCAGGACTCTGAATCCACAAACCATTTGCCAGCCACCCTGAAAGAACACTTAAGATAAAACAATTTAGAGAACAAATAAACCTACTAAGAAACTATAAAATTATGACTTTTTGTCAACAACCAAAACAGTTTTTTGGCTGACCTGAAAAGTTGCGTTTTTTCCCTTAAGCAATTTAAGCCTACGGTATAATCGTATTAAGCTTCGAATTAGCTTTGTGACTATGTTCTAAAATAAAATAAATAGATTATTAGTTTTTAAATAATCACAACATTGATTTGACATAATTGTATATAGAGCCTAGAAATATTTAATGCAATTATTATTATTTTATTATTTTATTTATTTATTATTTTTAATTATAATTTTATTACTCTGTTATTGAGTATATGGATATGGACATGTAAATAATAATTACTGATGTTTGTATTGAATCAATTTAATTTTAAATGTATTTATATGGACATTAATTATTTTTTAACTGGCTTGACGATTCCAAATGGAAGATGCATTTGTTTTTCTTTTTACTTTTTATCGTTTATATTATTTTCCTTGTTATGACGATCTTGATAGCAATTCGTATAATTTTGACATGTATGCAAATTTATATTGTAATTCCTTATCATGAAATAAAATAATCTAATCTAATCTAATCTAAGCAAGCAATAATATATGGGCACAAAAGGCACAGCAAAAGGATTTCTATTAATTAAATTTATATCTTAATAACATTATAAAGGTGATCTCTGAATTAAGCTTTCCAAGGGGACCTGGCCTTGGTGATAATTTCTTAAAATTAGTTTTGTTTATTTATTGTTTATTAAGAAACAAACGGTTGTATACATATAAAGTAACATATCTTTATAATAATAAATTTAACTACAGTTTACTTAATTAAAGATACGATATCAAATTTCTTTTTTGCACTTGAACCAAAAATATCTAGTTATGTTTAGTACTACTTTTTTATTTTTTCTTTCTAATGTTTATTATTATCATTTAGTTTAAGAGTTATTGTCGTTAATAAATATTCCTTGTATTAAGATCATACAGTTCGTGACTATACGTTCTAATTTGCTTTTTCTTGAAAATAGTTAGACTAATAGTTTTTCAAAAGTGCTCGTTGCTAAATAATATTTAGACTTTGACTTTGATTACACAAACACAACATTAATTTGACGAAATTGTAAATACTAGAGTCCTTTAATAATTCAAAGCAAGCAAATATATAAAAGGAACAAGTGATTCTGCAGGCCGAGCCAAAGGATTTCAAGATTCTAGGATAATTTTTTGCTGTACACTGTTCTTTATTAAGTTGGGATTTTGTTCGTGATTTTTCTTGACTTGCATCAAAAAACCGGTCATACCTTGGGTCATGGTCGGTCCTTTACAACCAATAACAATTATGATTATAAGTAAATAAACACAGATAATAGTTATTTTGGCAATTAGAATCTATTTTTTATCTGCATTCGCTGAATTATAAGCCGAGAGGTTATTCTTATCAGTTTTCAAGCTATAAATATATAGATTTTACGACAATGTTAATTAAGTTGTTATGTTAATGATATGTTGTTGTACCAATTAAAATATCCGTAAAAAGTATTTTAAAATGATGATTATGTACCTAAATGAATTATTAGCATGACCAAAGAATTACACACGGTTTGCATCCAAATAGTATTGTTTGTTATAATGTTATTTGACTTTCATGCATAAATGTCTAAATGAATTAGGATGTACTTTCAGATATTTTGTACCAAAAGATAAACATTGATGTGAAAAATATCTCAACGTCACAGGCAAAGGCTATACTTACATAAGCCGCTCCAAATGGTATCATGAGTGACACAGCAGAATTAACACTGACAGCTGTAGCCATTAGCATCTTCCCACCGAACCTGCTAGCCAGCTCTCCAGCAGGGATCTGCAGCACCACGTAACCCCAGAAGAAGGAGGAGAGGATCACTGACTGCTGCACGTGGCTCCAGTCGAAATACTAAAAAGAAGCACATTTTTATACTGAGCAGGTGGAAGCATTTGTATAAATAATACATTCAGATTCAAGACAACAAGACTTCCTTTGCCCTCTTTTTGAATGTCAATTTTGACATATTTTTATTTTCAATAGCCAAATAATTGTAAATTTTGGGCACTATGTAACGCCTTGTTCTCTGACCATAGTGACCATAGTAATTATTTATTCTAGTGTACAACATATTTTCCCTTGTATGCTTAGCCAAGGTAAGTAAGTTCTAGAAAACACGCTCAATTGAGGTTATTTTTAAACATTGTAGACAAACGTTTCCTAGATAGGGTCTTAATATGAAGTTATAGACATAGATTTTCTTTATTGATAAAAACACATTACAGGTCGAAAAGTATGTATGAAATTTATTAATAAAAAATAACATAGTATATCAAAGATCATCATATAAACATAATATTACATTTGCATTAGGCACATAATACTAACATTATTCATTCTTAAGATATTATATTCTCATTCATTTCTTAGGTTTGGAATTCTCCGCCGGCGTCTGTATTTCCGAGGTCATATAACCTGGACCTTTTTAAGGCATGAGTGAATAGGCATCTTCTAGGTGAGCTCGCTTTATCGTCGGCCTCATCTTTGCCACCTGGCTAGACGCTGGCCTAGAGCAATCCCATTTTTAATAATAATTTAAATATTTATAATAAGCCACTTTTTAATTTAATTTTAAATGCTGGATGGCTGACAGTACAGTACAGTTATATGTAGTAGTATAGATTTTATTCATTCGATATAAAAAAGATCAAATGACGAATATTATAAAGATAAGTGCTTTCCATGAAATTAAAAAAATATATATTAAATACAAAATTACAAATACGTTTTCACTGATAATACTCATATGTACCTGATAAAATGTCACCTATCTCCATATTAGGGGAAAAAAAACTTAAATATGCATTTTCTTACATTTTGTTAAATTTAGGAACCAATAACAGTAATTACTTCCTTGTTTTAAACAAATATTAATTTTCAAATGCATTCCTCGAGACATGTTTATCAAGAAATGATTAAAGCCATTTTATCTAAATACGAGTATGTACTGAAAACTTAGATCCAGTTCATCAACCTACATCAAATTTTGCCTTTAAGTAGCTGGTATCAACCACATTTTAACAATAGAAAAGTTTCAAACTAACAAGGTGAAAACTAAACTTTAAGGAACATTGTCCAGGGACCATTCAAATTTGCAGCATGTTACCAAGATGTACACTGAGAAATTAAACTTGTATATACCTATACCTTATTTAGCCACTCTTCAAAGCATAGTAATATTGTTAATAAGTTTAGTAACAGCAGCTGTTGTTGCAAGCCTTAGTTATGCCCTCTAGATTGTTCTTTTTATGGTGATACATATTTACTGCCATAATTTAATTTAATTCTTTTGAAACGAATTCTTCCACAGGTTTCTCAGAATTAAATCCACTCTTAACGTTGTTATCTTAGTTTTTATTTTATTTTATTGCCATAGTGCTTGTTAAGTTCTATCACCGAAAAATGATAAAAAAAGATAAATCACAAACTTGGTTGGTTTATTTATTATTATGTTTTTGTATAATATTGCCGGTCGTTCCTGATAATATGTTTCCAATAAAATATTTCACACTTGCTACATACAGGATGGGCCCTGTAACAGGAGCAAAAAATTAAACAGTGGACTATTTAGCGGGCCAGCAACTATATATATATATACAAGTGGTACCTATGAGTTGAAAAAAAAAATTGAATTTGTTTTGCTTACATGTGTTTTTTTATTACTTTTCTGAAGTGACATTAATGTCAATTTATTTTAAAAAGTCAATAAAATTGAAAATAATAAAAAAATATATATTTGAAGACGAAAAATGCAAAAACAATCATGACTCATAACTTGATACTACCTCAAACACTTCATTGACTGATGCGCTATAATCTCGTGGTATCAAGATTCATTACGCGGAGGTCATAACTTTAGATCAAAATTTCTCCGAAACGAAAATGTTTGAAAAGAAATTGTACACCAGGTGTTACAGCATGTGTTCTAAGGAAGCGTCCTTTTAAATATTTGCCCCAGTTACAGGTCCCACCTGCATAATATACATCAGTAAATTTTAGCACACCAATAGGTACACGGACAGACGTGTTCAAAATAATTTAAGTATCTAGACGCGAATCGTCCAGAGAATAGAGTTTGAAGAGATTTTAACTAGTCTTACGAAACACGTCCAACCTTGTACTACTGGTCCCGTTGGGTCGAGAACTTTGTCTGTATCTAGGAGTTTATGCATAAAATTTTGCTTTGATTAATAATTTAACTCATAATCGACTACTTGTGTTTTGAGCTTCAGCTTTTCTGTTCTTGTTCATGTGGTGAAAGGGTAAATTGCAGTGTTCCACACATTCAATTTTAATTAAAAACACTGCATGTGAAAGACATACTGAAATAAAGTGATCGCATGAGTGTTGTCGCGATTTTGGTACACGCAAATAAAAGAACAACTGGATGTCAATAACTTTGAGATGAGATAAATTGAGTAATCTAACCTACGAGTCATTATCATCATCATAATATATCAGTCGAAAGATGCCCACTGTGGACATAGGTCCCCACTAAAGACTGCCACAAAGACCATCATCCATGAGCTCCATTGCTCTTTGGGTGACTTTTAGCCTCCTTATGAGGCCCATAGTAAGCGACCACGTTTCAGTGCTATGTGTCATCACTGGCAAGTCTGGCAACACACACCGGTCAAAGATTCTTGTCTTGAGACACTGCGGAATATTGTACGAAGAAATGTGTCTTAGCTTTCCCAACGCTGCCGGTTTGCCCGTCTCAGCGAAGGTGAGTGATGTACTCGCCGTTTATGTTGATACCTAGCCTTCTCCATTCCAGAGTCTTGAAAACATCCTCCAGTGCCGCGGAGAAAAGTTTAGGAAAAATAACATGTCCTTGCCTGACTCCCCGCTGCAACGGAATAGGTTTCGAGTTCTGGTCCTCGAATCGAACTGACATAGTGGCGTTCTCGTAAAAACACGTCTCGCACGTAGTTCTCGTACTTCGATATACCTGTAGTCCACTTGGCACCGCTGGAGAGATTGTGCTACAATCTCGAAACGATGACGATTAAACATTAGTTTTTTTTGCAGTCAAAGTTAGTCCCATACCAAAAATTCTTGAAAGTCATGACCAGATTCACATTTTTCTGTTTTGAAGTCATCATTATGATTGTACTACAATCTCGCTCCTTCAGGAGTACGGCTGTAGTTCCGTCTTCACTGTGTGCCTTGTTGTTTCTGAGCTGTTTAAGAGCCATTCTAATCTCGTATAGGCTGATGTCCGGGATATCTTCGATATAGTGCCAGGTTAATCTAGCTCTAGGGTCTTCCGCCAGATCAACTTTGGGTCTGCTAGTTGACGTGAATAGCTGTCCATAAAATCACTCTATGACATTCAGAAGCTCAAGATTAGATGAAACGATTCTACTGTCTTTAGTTTTTAATTTTGCGAGCTGGCTCTGCCATATAGACAGATTCGTTGAGAACACTTTAGAGCCTTTGTTCTTCTCGATGGCCTCTTCAACACGATTTGTATTTAATTAGCGCAGATTATGGGTAAGTGGCTTGAAGATCTGTTAATTGAGCTGCTAGTATTATGTCGCATCGGCTGAAGACTGTAATCTACGAGTATCTTAGTTAAAACAAATATTTAGTAGAGTTTATTTTCAAAAGTTCTAACAGTAAAATTCTTGAAAATCGATCCGGCTTTTGGAGATTTATCTAGTTCATTTCTATATTCTCAGTTTCTAGTTCATTGTTTATTCGTGCAAAATCTTAACGGTAACTACCCGAAAGTGACGCAGAATTTTAAACCAAAATCAGTTTCCAATCTTAATTAAAATGTAATTGCCTGCACCGCTGCAATTTTATTTCGTGTTAAACATACTATAAGTCCAAGATATGAAGACCGTAAGCACGAGTAATTGTAACAGATTGTGAGATACATGACCTTCTTAGCGATATCATAAAATGCCCTGATTATGTTTATCATACATTGTAATATAAATAATATTATTTAGCACGTGCATGTCAGACATGCTGGCATGTTTTTGCACAAGAGTGTTTGCAAAAAGCATTTTTTTTACACAACGACGGTAGCAAGCAAGTTTGTGGCCTTCCTGAAAGTAAGCAGATACTGTAGCTTATAATCCTATCAATCGCTAAATTTAAGTGGCAGTGGGCGGGGCATATACCAAGAATACAGGGGGATGGGCAGCAGCATCCGTGGAGTGCGGTGGAGATCTATACTGCGATCGCCAACGCGTACCGGAAGGCGTAGCGTGGACAGGCCCCCCACAAGGTGGACTAATGACCTGGTAAGGGATGCGAGTGGCGCAGAACCTGTGACTGTGAAACTATTGGGGTTTAGTCTAGCGTTGCACGTCCTTCGGCTGACATGAAGATTATGATGAAATGGATGCTTGATACTCCACAAAAATCACAAGGGCGTGCCGACCCTTTATTGACTTGAGAATTCGTTGTGTTTCCAGTTATAGACCCCCCACAAGGTGGACTGTTCACATTATAAGGACTTGTCTGGACTGTCCAAGGTATATATATCCCTTACTCTCAATACAGCGCATCATCGGGAGTTTTGCTGGCCTTACCACCATGAACACAAATCCAAAGATCTAAAGAACAAGTACTAGTGCTAATATAGCTGCGTGTTTTTGTACGATGGGAGTACTTGTATGGGTTGCCTGGAGTGTGCATTATCATGTTGTGAACTCACTACTAACTAGCAGTAGATACTTATCTAAAATAATTGAATAAGACTTGCTTCGTCTCGTCATTTTCCTGTTTGCATAATTTTATAGAGTTAGTTATTCCATTCAATTAAAACTTTCCTAGACACAATTAACGATGTCGAAAAGTAAACTGGGTACTTTCGTCAGCTAAGTATACGGTTGTACAACCTAAGAATTCAAATATATCACTCAGTGCCAATACGCAAAAGGTGTTTGCAAAATATTCACGAGAGGAGAGAAATATGACACACTTCACCTATTTTTATATGAAAACTGTCAAAAAGACATTTGACAGTTTCCATATAAAGGCGGGTGAGGTGTGATGTGACAGGTGAGGACGAGTTGGTTTGTGAATAAGAGGACTGTACGAGTAGAGTAGAACAGCCGTAAAGACAGCGGATATGATATATGAAAGCATTTTTGCTCAATCTAAAACGGATAACTTAGGGCGAAGCGCGCTTACTCGGTCAATTATATCACAATTAATCTAAAGTTCCTGTCATTGATTAACAAATACAGTATACATTATTTTGATAAAATATTGGTATATGAGAGCAAGGTTGACCCCTAAGTCATTCCAATTAGGTATTATCGGACAGAATCTTCCATTGGACTTTTGATCACCATTCATAGGTAATTACTCACTATCTTTACTCTTCTTTATTTATAGTTATTTAACTGTAGAAGTTTGAAGTGTGTGTGTTTATATAAATTTATCTTTGTTTTGATTAATTGTATTTCACTTCGACTTCATTTTGTCAGAAATAGTTGCAAAACCTCGCTAAAAGTTAACTTGAATTGATCTCTCTTATGGACATATACATAAAGACCAAGTAGAGATGTTATTTTGGCTGCGGTCTTCTTTGGGGTTACTGTACTTCCCCAGTTGAGCTGCTCCAATACGAGCCAGTTGGTATTCCGCTACGCTCTATCTCTGTAAAGCTTGAAACGCAAAGAGTTGCGGCGTGGAGGCGGTTTTGCGGTAAAGAAAACGCGGTCCTGGGCACGTCGCACCAAAAAACCGCGCGGTATTCGCGGCGGATAGCAGAGCGGAGGCAGCATGTGTGACATATGAAGCAATAATTGACAGCCGGCAGTTTCGAAAAGATCAAAAAATAAAACCGCCTCTGTCCGCACCGCACCGCACCCGCTCTGTTCGCTTAGAGCTTAATAAATAACATAAACTTTTCATCCAGAAACAGTACTACCTTTATATCCTACCTTTATAATAAGGTTGAGGGTGAAGACAGACCTATTACATTTCATCATTATAAACTTTCCTAACACGTATGTTCTATAAATATATTACATTTGACCTGAACCAGACGAGCCCCTCTGATAACAACGTGATAATACTCAATTAATTTATTATACGTAGCTCATTAATTACAACTCAATCACAGATATCTAAAGCAACTTCATTATTTAAATAATGCGCACTTAAGGGTGCCTATCAGTTATAAACGCTCATCTTTTAGGCTATTTTCATTTTGTATTAGTTGGATATTATATTGAGAAATATAGTTTCGAACATGACTCCTAATTGACAATGTCAAGCAGATGTCAAGCGAAAACCTGTTCATATTCGCTTGAATTCCACTACGTAAAATTATACCAAAAAAAGGCTGTGTTACTATCCAAAACTTTAATTAAAGCAACAATTCCTTTAATTAGTAAATTGGAATTATCAATACTTTCGTCATAATCAGAGTTCAAATACCTTAAAATTTTATAAAGTTTCTTAAATGTGTCATTGTTCATTAAAGCGGGCTTTTTAACCGACTTCAAGATTTCAAAAGAGGAGGTTATCAATTCGGTTGTATGTTTTTTTTTAATGTTTGTTAGTCCGTAACTCCGTCATTTCTTAACCGATTTGGAAAATTCTTTTTTGATTGTAAGTATATATAACCAAATTGGTCCCGTTTTTGTCAAAACGCAGTTCTGATGATGGAATCCACGAGGAATTGAGGGAACTCCTCAAATCTTTAAGGCAAACATATAGTGATTTTTGTGTTTTTATCAACAAATCAAGCATTTGCATCCAAAAATATCAACACAACATGACATTTGTTCCTGAGACTTGGATGTTTTCTGTGTATTTAAGTATATATCTATTAAATATATCGTCGTCTAGTACCCATAACACAAGCCTTATTGAGCTTACTGTGGGACTAGTTCGATTTGTGTAAAAAATGTCCCCTAATATTTATTTATTTATTTATTTTAAAATGTGACATTGGATGAAGTGGAACTGCTGATGATGATCAGAACAGAACTCTTCAACGACGAAAAGTTCACGTTTGGCGATTTGTCCTCCTAGCTGTGTTTGTTAAGCAAGTTCTATTTTCACGATTAATTTTTGTCATGCTTGATTTCTGATGATGGGATCCATGAGGAATTGAGGGAACTCCTCAAATCTTTAAAGCAAACATATAGTGATTTTTGTGTTTTTATCAACAAATCAAGCATTTGCATCCAAAAATATCAACACAACATGACATTTGTTCCTGAGACTTGGATGTTTTCTGTGTATTTAAGTATATATCTATTAAATATATCGTCGTCTAGTACCCATAACACAAGCCTTATTGAGCTTACTGTGGGACTTATTTTAAAATGTGACATTGGATGAAGTGGAACTGCTGATGATGATCAGAACAGAACTCTTCAACGACGAAAAGTTCACGTTTGGCGATTTGTCCTCCTAGCTGTGTTTGTTAAGCAAGTTCTATTTTCACGATTAATTTTTGTCATGCTTGATTTCTGATGATGGGATCCATGAGGAATTGAGGGAACTCCTCAAATCTTTAAAGCAAACATATAGTGATTTTTATGTTTTTATCAACAAGTCAAGCATTTGCATCCAAAAATGTGACATTGGATGAAGTGGAACTGCTGATGATGATCAGAACAGAACTCTTCAACGACGAAAGTTCACGTTTGGTGATTTGTCCTCTTAGCTGTGTTTGTTAAGCAAGTTCTATTTTCACGATTGATTTTTGTCATGCTCGAGTTCTGATGATGGGATCCATTATAATTCGAGGGAACTCCTCAAATTTGAAAGGCACACAAATAGTGATTTTAGTATTTTCATGAAATAATCAAGCATTTTCATTCATAAAAGTGACATTTGATGAAGTGGAACTGCTGATGATGATCAGAACGGAACTCTTCAACGACGCGTAGGTAGTTCACGTTTGGCGATTTGTTCTCTTCGTTTTGTTTGTCAAGCAAGCAAGGTTTTTCCATGACTCCATGAGGAATTGAGGGTACTTAGTCTTCTACCATTATAAACATACTTATAGCCATTTTTATTTTATTGTATGGAATCTAAGAGTGCACCATCTAAGTATAATAATCTTTCACCGGCCTCCCCCATTGAAGTCGGTTTTTTTTCTTAAAAATTATTTGTCCTCCGCTTCCGTCCAATCACATTTTAAACCGTTTCGTATGTTCACTTCCACGTGCTACTAATTAATGATAGGTCAAAAATCAGAATGTGATTGAGATATCAAAGAGATGAACCCAATTGAGGCCAAACGAGATAGAAGGTTTGCTACCAATATTTGGACTTTGACTAAAACCCGAAATCAAAACCTAGTGTCTGCTTCAGACCAAATTTTACAGGGGAGCGTTAAACATGAATTGTGACAGCCTCAAAAATTTCGTACGTTTTTGTTATAGATAAAATACTAATAAATTAATACAGAAACATCGGATTTTTAAAAAATGAAATTATGGTATTACATTTTATACCCTTTACTAACTTTGAAAATTAATGTAATGTTAGTTATGTACGTAAAATCTAGCAAGAAAGAGTTCTCTAGTGGGGAGTTTGGTTGATTTGGTAGCTGTTGGTCCAACATGCGATTCATCCAAGTCGCAGTTCGTCCATTATGTAGTTCGTCAAGTATCCTTCACGCTGTTCGTCCATGTCGCTATTCGTCCATGTCGCAATTCGTCCATATCGCTATTCGTCCATGTCGCAATTCATCCATTTCGAAATTCGTCCGTATTGCGATTCGTCCATATCGCGATTCGTCCACATCGCTGTTGGGCAGCAGTCGTATGATGGTTGCCATTTTATCACTTATCGTCGTGGATAAGACATTCGTCACGTTCTGACAACTCTTATCCACAACGATAAGTGATAAAATGGTAACCGTCATAAGTACGCCCGCTGCTCTCAATTTGTTTAATCTACTAAAAGGGATGCATCGAAAAGTTAACCTGCCGATTTGACTCGTGTATCTGTATCGTGTCTCTATCGTGTGTGTATCTTCTGGAGTGCGCAAAGCATGCAGTTGCGTTGACTGTATCAGAACTGCACTCAAACTGCAATTTTGCAGCTGGGTTGCAGTTCGAGTGCTGACCTCAAACTGGAAGACACGTCGTGCACATAATTTTAAGTACATCAGCCAGAAGACATTAGTGGGCCATGGGGGAGTGTTGGACGTACAAATAGTGTTGGACCAAATGCGGGTTAGACAAAAAGCGTGATGGACGAAATGTGTGTTGGACGAATAACGAGTCGGACGAAAAGCGTGTTGGACGAAAAGCTTCTTAGACAAAAATCGGTATATAGCAAAATGGGTCCGATTTTAGAACTAAAATTTTATTAGTGCATTTTTGTTAGTTTTCTTTTTTAAACTTGAAAGGAGACATTCAAATACCTAAGCAATTTTTATTGATTGTAGTTTTTAGTAAACTTGACCGTTTAGGAACTAGAGCGATCTGTAGTTGCGAGTTCGGCCATGGGATTACTTAAGGAGCTTAGAACTTAGAAAATTTAAACAGGCCGACAAACTTCGTACTATTAACTAAGTAAGACTTGTCGACCACACAAAAACCTAGCAAGTATCAGACACCCACTAGGTTTTAAAATGGGTTAGATGACATACTATGTTTTAAAATGGTAAAGTGATAGTTTTAATGGCACTGGCAAGGTTCCGAACCATTGAAATCTCCCGTAATTCTGACCATTAAAAATCAGCGACTTTGTAAATTTGTTAATATTTGCTAGGTAAGGTAGAATATGCTTAAAAATGTTTTTCTGAAAATTTGGCGCTTACTAGGTTTTGATATGGGGCAGCCGACTTAAACACTTAATGAGTAGGTACATAAAATCCGTACTCCTACTACCTGCCTTACTGACTTGGTAGTTTTATTTAGGAAACTGTACACAAGTGTATAATCTAAGTACAATTGCTAATGTTTATAAAATAAATAAAATAAAATAATATCCTAGGACTTGGACCTTAAATGGCCGCGTACAGTATGGTTTAAAATAAATTTACTCCCACAGCTGTTTAATTGGCTACCAAGGTTTTTGCAAGAGACTAAAGTACTAATGGATCTTTTCAAAAAAGCAATTTATACGTTTGTAAAGAGTCGGTAATGCGCGATGAAAGCTAATAACTAGCGTGAAAGTATGTTTTAATTATCATACTTTCACAGAAACCTTCCACCACTTTCATCCTTTTAAGTTTCATTTGTGGGATATCGTGAAATTTGTGAGCAACATTGAATCCTTTCCCCAAAAAGCGGAAAACTTACGAAATCTGCGGAGTAATCATATTGGAAAACTTATCATAACTAGGTGCCAAATGACCAAATCTACCAAGCTGTCCACATAATTGGTCCTAAAATTTATAACCCGATCCCAGATCGCATCTAAGATCTGAACGGATACTCCTTTTATGACAAATTTGAATCGTGGCTCGTTGAAAAAGCCTAATATAATACATAATCTAAACTCTGTGAAATTTTAATTACTTTTAGTACTTTTTATTATTTTAAAATATTAGTACGGATATTATATTAGACAAAAAAGGTAATCCATGACACATACTAAGGCTGAGGTTTTCCCATTTTACTGAGGTATGGTTTGTGGTCTCTTAAAGTAGAAGAAAACCACATTGTTCTAGAAAATTCGACTTACTTGGTCACTAGTTTTATCAGTCATGCTGACGATGGCTATGCTCATGTTGACTCGCATAGTGAAGGCCAGCAGCATCGCCAAGAACAGCAATGCCGTCTGCGCATGGCGAACACCCAGACCCTCTGAAAACAATAAGCTTTTTTTACCTTCCGATTTATGTTTACTGCCTCTTACTTCATAATCTTAAAAGCAGGAACATTACCTTATGCCAAAATTTATTTATTTATCGCATGGCATTTTATTTTCGAACTGTGAGTTTTTCGGGAAGACAGAACAATTGCCAGTTTGTTGCACTTTTAGCACCACCCAGGGTCACGTATAGGGTACCTACTCTACACGTGACCCTGGGTGGTGCTACCTGGTAACCTACCTCCAAAAAGGTATTTAAGACGATGGTGAATGAAACTCAAGGCCTGCTGCAAACGTTGAGTGCGGTATGTTTAGTTGTTTTTTTTTAAATAGACCCACTATTTATATCAATTGGTTTTATTTTTACCTGACGACGGCAACGCTAAAAGGAAAGGCTATGATTTCAGCAGTATTTGTATGGTATGCATAATATATTTTATGATTGCGTTTTATTTCCATGCAGTCCCGGTGTCATAAGATACTTTTACTTTTAATTTCATAAGTTTGCAAAAGTCCAATCCTTGTGAGAAACAGCACATTGCAATTTTTTCCCTTGTTTGGTTTGCGTAATAATTTATGAAAATGAAACTAAAAATTGTGTTTGGTCCTAAATTTTTGACGGTAGTTAGATCTTGACAGGGCAAAATATATAATCATTTACCTATAGAATGTAGAGTAGAACTCCGTACGACGGAGTACATAAAGAAACTGGGTTAGCGTTAGAGTTGCTGTAGCTGTGGAGCCTGGTCAATTAAGTGCACGGTAAATAAAATAAAATGCGAAAACTTACGACTTTGAGACACTAAGACTAGATTTAATACCGCTTGGTCTGTGATACCTACCACAGACTAGTAAGGGTACAGACCGCCGACTCGCGACCAAAAACAATTGACCGTAGGAAGTATATTTAATCTGTACTCGGCGGATCTGGCGGGTCTTTGATGACACAATGGCAAAAGAACGTCAGGTCCACCTGCATCGATATATATTTTTCATATGAATTTTACTTTGTGCACAAGCTCACGGCATTTCAATTGAACACCAATTTCCGTTGTATAATGACTTAATGAAGCTTGTGTTCAATTTACCTAGATTATGGCAGTATTACCACATAGAACATCCGCTTACAAGATACGATCCAGGATCAGGAGTGCACCCCTTAATATCCTTCAGTTGTCGACCCAAATCCTTAATATGAACCTCTTTGCTTCTGAACCCTAAGATAGGGAATTCAGACGTGGGCGCGTGGACGGCTAAATTTCCTACGTTTTTATTATTTCATCATCATCATCATATCAGCTGAAAGACGTCCACTGCTGGGCATAGGCCTCCCCTAAAGAGTGCCACAATGACCAGTCCTACGCCACCCGCATCCAGCTGACTCCCGCGACCTTTATCAGGTCATCATTCCATCTTGTGAGGGGCCTACCCACGCTGCGCCTTCTAGTACGAGGTCGCCACTCGAGAACCTTTCCGCCCCAACGGCCATCGGTTCTACGAGCAATGTGCCCCGCCCACTGCCATCTAAGTTTAGCGATTCGGAGGGCTACATCGGCTACTAGTCGGTTTATTAGTTATTTATGAAATATTTCGTACTTCACGTTCGAGAGCATGTACATTGTCTAGTTTAACTTCGTATTTTTACGAAACTTTATTAATCTATTACTGTATTTTTAAAAATAAAACCGATTGTTTTAGTGATTCATGATATTGTTACAAAATTTCATTAATTAGGTATTATGGCAATTCGTTGTTTATTTGTTTGTTTGTTTAATCAATGCATGAGCAAACATTTTTACTTTGGACTTCATTACCGCATACAACCGAATGTAACTTTACGCCTTCCGGCCGCCATGGCAACTAAGTTTCGCAACCAGTTGTGATGCAAGAGTTTTTATTCTTTGTCCGCAACTAGTTGCCATACAAGACTTTTTTCTTTCTAGGTGTGGGAATTCTATTTTCTTGAATGCGATAATTAACTCAATTGAAGGGCTTGAAAATACATAAAGCTAGGACAGTAATAATATATATCTCCCCAAACGTGTTAATGAACATACGATATGTTTATGTACAAACTATGGTTTGATAGTACTTGCACGTGGATCTTATCTTATTTGTCTATTTATACCAAGATGCCGTTCGGCCCGTTGAGATTATTGGACGAGCGAATCTATCTGAATCTACTTTACTTCATCAATCTGGCATTTTTATGTATGTAACAAAAGTTTGTAAGCGATTACTAGACTATCGTTATTCATAACGTCGTGAATTTCAGTACGTGAATTAATGCCTAAAAAATTTTTTTTGATCTTGAAGCGAATCGGTCAAGTGGTGGTCGAGATAATAGACGGTTGTAATATGATAAAAACTTAATAATTTGCATAAAACTAATTTTATAATTTCATTTTTAAAAGACGAAATATTTAATTTCAATAGATTTTTTTAAAATTCCATACAAAAAGTATAATAACAACTAGCAAAAATATCAAGAAACATAATCAACTTTCAAACAAAATTATTTTGTATGGGATTTTATGAAATTCTTTTTTTATGTAAGTAGTTAGACGTTATTGCTGAACATGTTGTTATGTTATATGAGTATAATCATGTTAGTAGTTTAGAGCGCTCGTGGCCCAGCGGCAACCGCCTACCGCGTGCGGTATGCGAGGTTATATTAAGCAATGTGGGCGCAGGTCAGTTCTTGGATGGGTGACCGCTTTGAGTGGTTACTAACTGAGCGCTCTCGTGCTTTGGAAGGCACGTTAAGCCGTTGATCCCGGCTGCTGTCTACGACATCAGTCGTTAAGCCAAGTTAGAGGCCTTCGGGCGGCTTGAGAACTTCCAACAGTCAAGTTGCCCACTCACTTGACAAAGGGGGGTCGAAGTTGCACCACGTCCGTAGGGAGTACCCACCGTTACCCTACACGTGACCCCTGGGTGGTGCTAAAAGTGCAACAAAAACTGGCAACCGTACTTGTCTTCTCGAAAATCTCACGGTTCGTAAACAAATGCCATACGAAAAAAAAAAAGAAAAGTATGTAAACTCAAACAGTATGTAAACACACAGCTTGCAAAAATTACGATGACAGTTTTAATGGCAAACTTTTATTTACAAGTTACCGGCTATTACAAGCATGTTACTTAATTTCAACTACATAATTGTTTAATAACACCTGATATTTAAAATTAGTATGAGTAATTGATACCATATTGTTACCCAACAAATTGTGCGACAACCCTGTGCGCTCAGGGAAAGTAGGCAACGCGCGCTCCTAAAGTGCCGGAGATTGGTTACTGCTAATATTATACAGTAGGGCCTCGATAATCCGTACACAGGCTAATCCGAACGTCGCTGTAATCCGAACTGCTGACCCTGTCCCCTTCCACCCCCGCCGTAACACCTGAGCTTTGATTTGTTTGTGATTTGTCATTAGTTTTTGCAAAATTACAGTGTGCATTGCGTGCCACGTGTTATTTGAGGTTATAAATATGGTTCCTTTCCTTGACCTTGGTTCCTTTCAGAATAAACTTATGTTTTATTTCTAACATACTATAATCCGAACGCTCCTTGAGTCCGAACAGGGGTTGGTTTTTTGAAGTTCGGGTTATCGAGGCCCTACTGTACTGTGATACTGCAAAGAAAAAACCAAGAGTTAGAAGCCAAGGATTCATGCTCGACACACAAACATTTGAAAAATCATCAGTAAATCAGCCATATCGCAAGCAATCATTAATGCCTGCAGTACCGTCAAAAAGTTTAGGACCAAACACAATTTTTAATTTCATTTACATACATTATTACGCAAACCAAACAAGGGAAAAAGATTGCAATGGGCTCTTTCTCATAAGGATTGGACTTTTGCAAATTGGTCGAGAATACTACGGACAGATGAATCAAAGTTGAATCAATGTTGATCATTTGCATATTTTGTGTTTGGTCTTAAACTTTCTGACGGTAGTGTAAATATCGCGTTAGACTTGTTTAAACAAATATTTAGTGGTGCCGTTTTGTAATGGCCTTGTATAGGTTTTTTTTTGTAATCTATAGATCGTATCATCATTATATCAGCCGAAGGACGTCCACTGCTGGACAAATACTTCCACAATGACCGGTCCTGGCACACACTTAAGTGGCAGTGGGCGGGGCACATATCACGTAGAACCGATAACCGTTGGGGCGGAAAGGTTAGCGTACCGGAAGGCGTAGCTTGGGCAGGGGCCCCACACGGTGGACAGTTTATAATTAATAACAAAATTAAATCACGTTCATACTAAGAAATTTGCTGATTTATATTATACGTGAAATGTATTTTCTTAATTGTAATCAACAGTTTTCTGATTTGTAGAACGTACGCGGGCGAAAAACATGGTATATCGAGATGTCATTACGAACTGTGCGAACAAGATTAAGATTTAGGTTTGTCAGTATGACCGATCCAACCGTTTTCAGCCATGGCGACCACTCCGATTCCTATCCAGCGTTTTGGCGCCCATGCGCTCGAAGGTGGCTTATGTAGCCTATCCATGCGGCGAAATTCCGTGCACATTGCGGGCAAGAAAGTACGCCGTTCCGGTAATTATATACTATGGCAGCAGGTGGGCGGGCCTTTAAATGGTCGCGTTTACCGTCAAGGTCAACTTTCGCTGATCCTCGAACTCGCGAACTTGGATATTCACCATCCTGCGCCATTCTGACCGCTGCAATACCAAACGCTCCCATTATTATATTAGTTATACGTGAAATGTGTTTTCTTAAACAGTTTTCTGATTTGTATAACATACGCGGGCGAAAATCTACTGTGCGAACAAGACAAACATTTAGCTCCAGTCAGCGTGCTTATATAAACAAAGAAGGTATATACTAACTTAAAATATAAATAAAAAACTGCGGGAAACGCACAGCGTGTATGAACACGGGTTAACGCAAGTACTGCGCTGCCGCTGTGCGCAGTCTGCATCGTAGTGTTTTTGTGTTCTTTGTTATTATTCGCGACGCTCCATTTAGCAGAAGGTCGAAGTTATAACTGGTTAATATATTTGCACTTAATATTTATTAAGTATAAATTTCACGCTCAACTATCCAAGCAAGAATTTGTAAAACACTAGCAAATAAGCAGTGGCATTATTTAAAACGTGTTCATGATTGCTTGCGATATGGCTTTGTATGTGATATTTTTTTGAAATATTTGTGTGATAAGCATGAAGCCTTTGCTTATGAGTCTTAGTTGTTTTCTATGCGGTACTTACTGTATTTAATTTTGTATATCTATGAAATATATCGTCGTCTAGGCCTTTTTGAGCTTACGAGGAGGCTATAGTTCGATTTGTATAAGATTATCTCCTGATATTTATTGATTTACTTTTATTTATTTAGGTTATTAATAGTGTGTTGAATAATCGAATACACACAGTAAGAGATACAAAGATTCATGTTGTGTTAGGGCCATTTTTATGTATTTTTTGTTGTTGTTTTATTCATTCTTTTCATGATTTTTATTATGTCGCGTATAAATGTTTTTTTCTTATTTATTTTTCTTCATTGCGCTATGGCGGATCCCATTGTGTATGCAAAGTTTCATGTTATTTGAGCATGGCGTTTCAAAATGAGAATAAAACTACGTTTGTATGTAAAATCGAGTTCAGTAAAGGGTGCGCGAGACCCTTGTAAAGTCCCTTACGTACTTATTAGTGGACTGTTCGTATAGGCATTTTTTTTGTTTGGGTTACAAAGGATCATGCTTTAAAATGGTCCTGAAACCAACACAACTGGGAGTGAGGTCAATAAATAGGTCTTTAAATATACAATTAACTCGTATTCATTGACTAAAATATGAATATCTCAGTTCTGCAATGGAATTCAACTTGGTGCCCGTAGAACGAAATGAGTACTCGTAGATTTAAAGACCTATCTAATGACTTCTCAGCTTTGTCGGTTTTAGGACAGGAAACCATACAAATTTGTCCACGGTCCTTTAAATATGTAATGTCTATTCGAACACACAACTACACACCATTAGAGTGGTATAAGGAAAACATGAGCTTTAAACAAGTGTCTGCGTTATCAGATAACTTAAATTACTATGAAGAGAAATCAAAGCTCAACTTTTATTTCGTTATCAATTTCCTAACGGGGTGATTAGGTTTCGCGGGGAGAGTTGGGTTATGAATGTTGAGAGAAGGTTTGAGAGGGGGGTGAGAAGGGATTTTAAAAATACTGCTACAAAAACAATGTATTCCAGTTTAAAATGGGGCTATAGTAATACGCATAATAAATAAAAACGATCCAACCATCTTCCAAAAATCACCTTTGCATAAAAAACCCTCTCACCCCAAATACGAGGCACTACGGGGCGAGGTGGGTTTTCCTCTTTATCGTCAAAGTTATGAAATGAAACTACCCAAAATAAAATACAAACGTCCGAACCACTTATTATATACACCATTCAGTTTTCACACGTAAAAATAAAATATTCGAGGTTTGAAAGTCAAATTTCACCCAACTCACCCCATTTTACGGTAATGTATTGGTTTCTGACAGGCCTACTATTGGTGAGGGATTTTTAATGAAGGTTACTTATTGGGACATAAAATATTAATATCTAGCTGAAGGCTTCTAAAGTTGAAAATAAAATGAATATGAAACCTTCTTGTAGCTAACGTAATTGCAGAACAGTTGCGGTTGGATATATAAGTTCTGAGTTCATAAAACGACTTGATTGGCTTCGAGAAAAGGATGGTACGGTCATGCCTCTGTTTGTTTCACTCGCACTGCCGTGCCCCCAGATACGCAATCTAGAAAGAAACTGTTTTCTGACATACGTAGATGATTTAATGATAGCTATGTCCCCTTTAATTATTTATCATTTGTTTAACGTGCGAGCAAAAGAGAACCTTTTGTTAGTGTATATAAGGCGCCTTTTCTTACTGATACATTTTGAAATCGACTTCATTGACTTCGCCTAAGAGGGAACTTAATTTGAGAATGGCAATTGAAATATACCAATTCATACATGGTTTTCATTTGACAGATCATTTTAAATTTACTTATTAGCGTGAGTACATATTTTTGCGCACTTGACTATCAGTAAAACAGTACTACCGTACTGTTTTTGTAATTAGATCCCAGAAAAAAGCTATTTTGGTATTTATATAAACAAACGAAATCTGTGATTAGTTTACACAAGTAAAAAAAACTTTAACTATAAACAGAATAAGGTAACTTAAATACTCGGAAGACGTCATGATTTGACTAATGAACGCTATTGAAAAAAAAAAACAATACATAAAAAAGGACTGTTTGCCCAGAGAAGATTGTGACATCGGTAGTCATATTTCGCCACAAACTATAACAAATGCTATTTTAAAGTTTTTTCAATACATCAAAAAAGACTGTGACGAGAGAAAACTGTGACGTCAGTAGTCATATATTGCTACAAACGTTATACTAAACGAGCGTTTTTGACGTTTCGTAAAAAGTTGCAGGTTTCACTATCAGCAACAATACTTTGTTGCTGAAAGTCACTAGTGTAGAAGCATAGTAAAGTTACTTTAAATATATTATATTAAATTATATTTCATTTAAATTTTATATTTTAACTTAATGAATGACTTTAACTTTAACTGTAAGGGACACTGAATTTTTTTCATTGGTTAAGTTTTGAGATCTCTATTTATTGAATATTATTAATATAATATTTTGTAATTATTTAGACGTGTAATGCATAAGATTAATTGCAAATGTGAATGAGTATGAATATAACTAATGTGTCTTAGAAAAAACTGTGGGTACTTACTAGGTCTGACATTTTCTTGAGACAAGCCCATATTAAACAATATTATTAATTGTAACGAAGCTAACTCATAACATGTCACTAACGTGCGTCACTGAGTAGTGCTATATCGCATCTGCGACGATACTAACATCGACACGAGTTATCTTATTGTTTTTATAATAAGTTTTTACTTAAAACTGGCAGCATGATCGCGTTTACCGTCACGTGTCGGGATAATTAATAATAATACATAAATGATAAATATTGGGGGACAATCATACACAAATTGATAACAAATTAAGCAAAGCTTGTACTTTGGGTACTAGACGACGATATACATCATCATCATGTCAGCCGAAAGACGTCCACTGCTGGACATAGGCCTCCCCCAAAGACTTCCACAATGACCGGTCCTGCGCCACCCGCATCCAGCGGACACCAGCGACCTTTACCAGGTCATCGGTCCACCGTGTGGGGGGCCTGCCCACGCTACGCCTTCCGGTACGTGGTCGCCACTCGAGAACGCCCCAACGGCCATCGGTTCTACGTGCAATGTGCCCCGCCCACTGCCACTTAAGTTTAGCGATTCGGAGAGCTATATCGGTCACTTTGGTTCTGCTGCGGATGGCCTCATTCCTGATGCGATCACGCAGAGAAACTCCTAACATAGCTCTCTCCATTGCTCTTTGGGTAACTTTGAGCCTTCTTATGAGGCCCTTATAGTAAGCGACCACGTTTCAGTGCCATATGTCATCACTGGCAACACACACTGGTCAAAGTCTTGAGACACTGCGGAATATTGGACGAAAAGATGTGCCTTAGCTTCCCGAACGCTGCCCAGCCGAGTCGGATTCGACGATTAACCTCTTTCTGGAAGTTGGACTTACCTAACTGGACAGTCGATATACATATATATAGATAAATATATATATAACTACATAGAAAACATTCAAGACTCAGGAACAATATTCGTGGTAAATGCACAAATAATGCCCTGACCGGGTTTCGAACCCGGGACCTCCGGCTTTTTAGGCAAAAAATAATGTTTATTTTTATTTTATCAGAAATCAGAAAAGTTTACTGTAAAACTGTGTACATAAATAAAGTGAACAAATATCAATAGTTACCAGTTACTCAGTTACAGGCATACAATATAATTTAAGCTTAAAACTAGAGAGGAATTAATTACTTTAATATACATATTTTTTTGCCACTAAGTGGACTCTTTATAGTCAAAAAATTCATTTCAACTGTAAAAAACTCTGTCAATAAGTCAGCTACGTAACTTATTTTTATATTTATTTTCATGTAGCATTTTTATTTCTAAAGGAAGATTGTTGAAGACTCTTATTGCAGATATGAAGGCACTATTTTTACACATAGCACTTTTGGCTCTTGGGAGTACTATCATATGTATATTAAGCGTGTAAGTGGTTTCTTGACGAAGACTTAAGCATAAAATATTCCGTATTTTTTTACAAATTGACACAATTCCAGCATGTATAATAGAAGTAAGTGTAAGAAGACGTTTTTCTCGGTATACGAGTATGGTTCGTATGTTTGACACAATTAAAACTCATATTCCTGGCTACCTATATGAGAAATTGGTCTGGTCGACAAACAGAAGTTGTCACAGGGTCAGAGCACCACGTACTCTGCAGCTGCAGGTTTCGAGACATCGTACTGCCGCCTTTCGGGGGAGTTTTAGGTACCGAGCAACAAAGTGCTGGAATAATATACCTCCACCAATCAGAGCCTTACAAAACAAAAATAATTTCAAACTACAACTACGACAATATTTGTTAAATACTCAAAAGAAAGGTACCTAAACTCTTAAATCTAACACCATTGTATTTACGTGATTGTGTATATAGAATATTCGCACGAAAGTACATGGTAATACATATACGAAAATTTTACATAGCGATATTGACACCTCATGCATAGTAGTATCCAGAAATACATTTGACACAGCATTGCACTGGTCGTTCGAACCGGCACTAGTTTTTAGTTTTTAGTTTTAAAGGTTCTGACGGAAGATCAGCGCTGCGGGCTCCGCAGCATTTAATTCTGAGTCAGCGCCTATGCTGCCACAACACATGGCTCTCGTTCAGATTGCTCTTTATAAATGCTAGCTTTAAGTCAAATAATGTTCCTTGGAAATTGTTTCTATCTCTTTGTATTTTCACTCTTATTGTTTAGCTTTAAGAATATGTATTTTTGTGTTGTGGTTAAATAAAGTTTGTATCTATCTATCTATCTATCTATGCACTTTATTTGGACCGTGGGGACCGAGTTAAAGCCGCATTTACAAAGATTTAGCGGAGCGCCTAATGGAACCATAGATGACCAGGGGGCTGGCCAATACTTTGCACAACGTATAAGTGTCGCTATACAGCGTGGCAATTCGGTCAGCCTCCTGGGCACACTACCCATTGGCACTGATTTAAAGGATATTTTTAATTTACAGGTTTAGTTAGTTTTTAGCTTTACTTATTTTATTATGACCATTTGTGTGAGGTGTGCAAAAAAGAGAATTTGTATTGTCTTGTATATAGGTTTACTTAGTTTAAGGTTTTTGAAATTGAGTTAAATAATCCTTTTTAATTGTAGACCTTTTTTTTATTAAAATGGGATTGCTCTTGGCCAGCGTCTAGCCAGGGGGCAAAGATGAGGCCGACGATGAAGCGAGCTCACCCAGATGATGCCTATTCACTCGTGCCTTAAAAAGGTCGTGGTTATATGAACTCGGAAATACAGACGCCGGCAGAGAATTCCAAACCTTAGAAGTGCGCATTATAAAAGAAGATGCAATGCGCTTGGTTCGAATTAGAGGAATTTCGACCAGGTAAGGATGGTTGCCAGTCGTACGTCTGGATGTCCGATGGAAGAAGGGGGAAGGTGGTATGAGCTCATGGAGCTCCTGAGCACACTCGCCGAAGTACAGTTTGTAGAAGACGCACAGACATGCTACTTTGCGTCGATGACTAATAACCCACTTAAAACCACTGAGGTGTAAGACCACGTATTTAACTCACATTTAATAGATTATATAAGGTGTTTATTTACATAAATGAGCGCAACATTCGCCAACAAACTGTTAAACAGTTTGGCGATAATATGAATGCACCATACCATTAAGTTTCCTTTTTGAGTTTTTAATAAATAAATAATAATAAATAATTAGTTGCAGATATTTTAACAGATGACACTTTACTTTAAAACAAATAACTTTAAATAGAAACTAAGAAATCTTTTCTTTTTCATTTACCTAACATAAAATACATGTAATTTCGTCTAAAAAATAATCACGATGTGCCTGACAAGACGTTTAACACTATCTGCCATGTCACTCATGTCAACAATTTGTTAGTCTTAATAAATGTCATTATGGTTCGGCGGGAAAACTGTAAATGTTGTTAGGATGGGAATTGGGCCTGTCGTGTTAAAACTAGTCAAGAAAATCCACCCATTAGGGTATTTAACTAATACTAGCCTTTGTTAAGAGAGTTAAATTAATTTTAAAAGTAAGCATGAACGAAAGAAAACTTTTATTACCTATTAATCAGACGGAAAATAACATGACATTGACAATCAAGTATTTTATTTATCGACGTGAAGTGGCCAGATACAGTTAAGTGGTACGTAAAAGAGGTACAAGAATCTGTTCAATGAGTTCTCATTTAATAATCACATTAACAAGGTGATTTTACGTCACAAATGTGTTTTCAGTTTTCTCCAAGTACACATGGTGAAAGCTATAATGTTTAATACTTAAATATACTTGAGGGACCGAGTACTATCAGCTGTAAAAATATCTGCAACTAATAAATTAACAACTTATATATCAGTAACACTGACAGACTCATCAACAGTTGGCTATGACTAATGACATGGCTATCACCAGAAACAAGTTCCGGAGAATGGTCACTCTGTTGGAGAGAAGGGAGATTTACCGACCGTTTTTAACAACTTTGTTCGGTTCCATGGCGCATTCCAGGATACAAGGTCCAGAGTGACCATTCTTAACGTACAAAAGGCGGACTTAATGCCATGACGTATTCTCTACCAGTCAAACTTTACTTATTTGGCTGACTGCTTGCCGTCTGCTTGCGCTTCGCTTCTGGCCATTTAAGACGACAGCGTGGCAGTTTTCCCGGATGGCGCTGAACTCTGCGCGGATGAGAAATTCCGCTGCAAAACCTACGCGGCGCATTCAGGTACTTCGGCTGCAGAAGAAATAACGGAATCCGATTCTAAGTGTATTTGCACGCGTATTAGTTACGGTATCTGCTTACCATCCCAGTCGGTCAGTCAGGCAGTCTTTTTGCTTGTTTGCCACCATCGCAGTATAGATAAATACAACTGAAATGATGTGTGAGAAGAATGAGGGACCAAAATTTATCTTAAGCTATCAATACAACAAATGCGGAGCGCTCGTGGCCCAGTGGCGCCCGCGTACCGGGTGCGGTATGCGAGGTTAAGCAACGTGGGGGCAGGTCAGTTATTGGATGGGTGACCGCTTTGAGTGGTTACTAACTGAGCGCTCCCGTGCTTTGAAAGACACGTTAAGCCGTTGATCCCGGTTACTGTCTACGATAGCAGTTGTTAAGCCAGGTTAGAGGCCTCCTGGCGGCTTGAGAACTTCTAACAGTCAAGTTGCCCACTCACTTGACAAGGGGAGTCGAAGTTGCACTACGTCCGTGGGGAGTACCCACCGTTACCCTTCACGTGATCCCTGGGTGGTGCTAAAAGTGCAACAAAAACTAGCAACCGTACTTGTCTTCTCGAAGACCTCACGGTTCGAAAATAAATGCCATACGATAAAAAAAATACAACAAATCCTCGCACTGTTCTAGAGTCGCAAGCGTCATAGGCTACGGTGTCTGCTTATTTATTTATTTATTTATAATTGTGTTCTTGTGGACTTACAGTTGCCCAAAGCATCCACAAGACAGATATTATACAAAGATTCCTTAGGTACTAAACGCTAATTACTACATTTATAATTATTATATTTAAATATTATCTATAGGTATATCAAAGCCCAAGTCCGGTCTTGCATGGAGTATTGTAGTCACCTTTGGGATGGCTCGGCTAAGTACCAACTTGCCGCACTCGACTCGGTGGACCGCAGAGCCAGGAGGCTCATTGTACGGTAGTGGGAAATAAGCTGCAGAGCTTAGCACATCGACGCAGAGTAGCATGTCTGTGCGTCTTCTACAAACTGTACTTCGGTGAGTGTGCTCAGGAGCTCCATGAGCTCATACCGCCTTCCCCCTTCTTCCATCGGACATCCAGCTGTACGGCTGGCTACCATCCTTACCTGGTCGAAATTCCTCTAATTCGAACCAAGCGCTTTGCATCTTCTTTTATAATGCGCACTTCTAAGGTTTGGAATTCTCTGCCGGCGTCTGTATTTCCGAGTTCATATAACCTGGACCTTTTTAAGGCACGAGTGAATAGGCATCTTCTGGGTGAGCTCGCTTCATCGTCGGCCTCATCTTTGCCTCCTGGCTAGATGCTGGCCAAGAGCAATCCCATTTTTAATAATAAAAAAAAAACATATACTACAGATAGCTGAGACTATTTGTAAACGAATAATTTTTAGTCTAAGTGACGACCAACTGTCTGCAAACACATCGGCGTTCTATACTACAGATAGCTGAGACTATTTGTAAACGAATAATTTTTAGTCTAAGTGACGACCAACTGTCTGCAAACACATCGGCGTTCTGGATTTGCGCAAGGAAACCATTCAGTAGTGCGATAGCTCTGGCAGCGTGCATTGCGGGCTTGTAAAGTGCGAGCTCTACTCGTGTGCGCGAATAGGACCCGTGCCCGCCTTTCCTTACGACCCACGGCCTTTGTAAAGTTGTCAGGTACAAATAAATTCAACTGGGCCAAGACAGACGAATTATCCACTTTGTGGCGTAAAAGAAGGCAGTGGTGTGTAAGCGTTGAAATTTTCCGGCGTAGATGCAGGGTTTCCAGGCCAACCGTCCCGGTCACAAACAATGGTGGAAAGCGAGTTGGAAAGGACCCATAGCAGCGTTTGTATAAGAACCGAGCGAATTTTCGTTGTACTCTTTCAATCAATATAGTTTTTTTTTCACGCGGATCCCATGCAATTGCATTATATTCTAGCCTGCTTCTAACGTACGCATTGTATAATAGTATAGCTACTTTGAAATTACCAAATTGTGAAGCTGTTCTAATTATGAAGCCCAACATCTTACTAGCTTTTTTTCAATAGCAACGATGTGGTCCCGCATGTCAAGTCTAGTGTCCAACGTAATACCCAAATCCTGAATTGTAGAAATGTGACACAAAGGAGTGCCTGAAAGGTGGTAGTTCGCTACGATTGGGTCATTAGATCTTGAAAATGAAATGGTTTTACATTTCGTCACATTCAACTCTAGCTTATTACTTGCACTCCACCGCGATACATAGTCAATTACCCTCTGAAGTGCCTCACAATCAACCGCGCTCTTATTGACTTCACCAGATTGACTGTATGCTAGTTTGCTACCGTCATAATATTAAAAAACCCGTTCGGTGGCATGGATTGAACCAAGCGCTTTGCATCTTCTTTTATAATCCCCACTTCTAAGGTTTGGAATTCTCTGCCGGCGTCTGTATTTCCGAGTTCATATAACCTAGACCTTTTTAAGGCAGGAGTGAATAGGCATCTTCTGGGTGAGCTCGCTTCATCGTCGGCTTCATCTTTGCCCCCCGGCTAGATGCTGGCCAAGAGCAATCCCATTTATAGTAAAAAAAAAATGGGTTGTCTGGCATCTGAAGCGCACATGGCTATATTAAGGATGATTCATAGTAGGCCGTTTCGTGTCCGGCCCGGCCCGTTTTCTTTGACAAAATGACGCCAGCCGTTGCGCGGCTGGGCCGCACGGAAGCGGCACGGCCCGGCCGCTGTTGTAGTCAATGCAAACGTTTGACAGCCGATCTAGCTACGGCTTAAGCTCGGAAGCAGCCTGTAGTGGGAATCATCCTTTATAGTATTAGTTAAACTTTACAGTACTTCTATTTCTAGCCTGAATAGTACGGTATGATTGCAGCACTGTGCGTGGCAGGCTTAGGCGGAGGTACCACTAGACTTCCTCGCCAATGGCAGCAAAAAGCAGAGACAATTGTCATGGCAATCAGATAAAAAGTACTGTGACGTTTATAAGTAGTCCTAGGCCACGCCATAAGTTTGATTTGCGAGCACCGAGCCACTGATCGCCCTGCTTAAACATTAACACTGCCTTATATTTAAAAGCACGTATCTTATGATGCAGTGTTGTCGTCAATACAATTTGACGTGTGGACTTACGTTATCTCTGTTGGTATTGACATCATAATATATGACATGGATCAATGACATGATAAGTAATACCTACCTATTACTTTCATCAGAGTTTTGGTTATCGTTCAGTGTCAGGGGGATAGTGATTGGCCAAGATAGTGAAATTCTCTTTTGACACAACGTTATCTTTAATAACAACGCGATAATTTGTTTTCTCGAGCGAATTGACTGAAAGCTGTTCAAGGGGTATTTTATTTATTTATATGTTTATTTATTTGCTTCAAGTAACAAAAGGCCCATATTAACATATACCTTATACATATCAATACAAAATATTCTTAAAAACTAAAACACATTATTTAGGTGACGTAACAGCGTGACTCCGCTGCCTCGTCATCTCCGGTATAGGGCTCGGCGGTTGCCCTCCGGCCATAAATCAGCATACGTGATGGTCCCCTGCAACAGCCGCGGCACGCGCACCACAAACGAGCTGAAGTGCCCGTAGTGGCGGCACGTAGCTGGAACACCCTCAGCTAGTAGCCGGTCTTCTGACAAACATACTGCACCATGTCATCGGCCGTGGCGGAAATAATAATGGGTGCGAGCGTAGTGGTAATATTAATGGCTTATAGACCAGGGTTATACTCTACTCTTCACTTCGATTGCAAGAAAATAAATACCTACACAAAAATTAATTTGTTATCCTCACAAAACTAATAATGAATTCCACATGGAACTTAATGTACTTACAATTTAGGGGCACGTATTTTTATTTATAAACTTTTTTGACAAATACAAAACATAGACGGTGAGAATAAACAAAAGCGTTGAGTTAAAGAAGTTAAACGGTATACGCAAAAAAATCCAACGCCCCGATTGTCTGTCCAAGTGTAATGTGGATGTTGATTAACGCTCTATGGTGAACTATTTTGATGGCTCAAATTAAAATATTTTGTGTATTATAAATGTATTTATATTTTCCCTAGGGGCTAAATCGAAAACTTTAGCATCGCTTCATAAGCCTAAAATATCACACTCATTTCAAACATGAGAAGTAAAAAAAATATTTTGTTAAAACGACAAACGAATTCAAGGACTTCCTGTATTTTAACCAATATTTTCACATTAAATACAGTAAACATGTGCTGCAGAGGTTGTGGAGGCTGCTGTTGCATGCTGCAAGTAGATTAGTTGAGGTGCTACGGCGTCACCTGCAAGTCTTGCACTCGTGTTTATGTGGAGGTTACATTTTCAGTGCCGTTATGTGAAATAAATGACTAATGTATTAACGGTAAATTAAAAAAGCATTTTACATAAAATAGGGGCAGTGAAGTTTTGTGGTCGGCAACCCCGCACCGAGACCTGCTCAACCACAAACAATGGCGTCAATTACTGGCATCTATGTATAAAAACCACTCCACTTACTCTATATGTGGTTTTGTGTTCCTGGTGATGAGTAAGGTCGCCAGAGCTCCCGAAGATACGGCTTGTTGAGAATGAGGAACCTGCATTTGTCTCAAACGGTCAATCCAACGAATCTTTAAATCAAAACAACGTTTTACTTGCCGTTAGGTATTCCGTATGCTTGATTGTCGTCACCTTAGCTATGGCGAAGGGGTTTCCAAAGCCGTCTGACAGTCCACATCTCGCGCCACACAAATCATCCGCCATCTTGTCTATAAATGAGTCATATTTTTTTTTTAATTTACTGGCCAAAGTCCATGATACATAAGTAGTACATTTATTCACCAGCGGAAACCTCAGGGCTTTATATGCTGATGAGTTGTTCGCTTATGGTACGTTTACTACATATAAGTATACTATACACTCGTACATTACAAAAGACTATTATTAGCTTCAGATAACGTTAGATATCTTTTTAAAGCCGGTATCGACTATGGATCCTGATATGTTGGGCCTCAAAAATGACGGATGAAACGAAACTGCATGTTACAAAAAGCGGCCAAGTGCATGTCGGGCCACCAGAAAATAGCATCCATTGTCGAGAAACTAAGAGCCAATCGCCTGGCGTGGTACGAGCATCTAACGAGGAGGAGTGATAGCCGTGTAACAATAACTACAACTTAGAAAAGTTGAAAAACTCCCGATATTTTCATTTTAAAGCTCAATATCTCAAAAACGGCTGAACATATTTTCATGAAACATCGCTAAGAACACTCAGGATAAAATTATCTATGACACAAATAAAAACTAAACGAAAATCGGTTCATCCATTTCGGAGCTACGGTACCACAGACAGATACACAGATAGACACGTTAAACTTATAAAACCCCTCTTTTTTGCGTCGGGGGTTAAAAAGTGTTAGATATGAATGTTACGCAAGAAACGAGAAGGTTAAAGAAAAGATGGAATGATTGTGCGAGAGACGATATGTATAGGAAGCATGTGAATGAATAGATGACGCGTAACATAGAAAGTATAGAAGAAATAAAAAGCTGCACTGACCCCACATAAGTGGTACATATGCATATACTTGTGTGCTAGTCCATTATCTTGCACGTGCGAAATATATATATCACGTAGTTACGGGAACTGAGGTCCTGAATATCGCCGACGACATTTATTTGATCCCTGTATATTGCCTTTGTAGTACGTGAGATTCGTAATAGTCGGCATACGATATATATTTGGCATATTATTACATACATTTACAGCCACGGAAATTCTAAACTAAGGAACATGAATAATATTTCAAGAGAAATAATTTCAAAGTGATAGGCGCTTCATTTAATTAGAGCGTAACCATAAGTGCGTTTCTAAGTAAACCCATTAAGGGAATGTTTATCATGTAAACCTACCTTTACAGCTATGTTCGTATGCAGGTATGGTGTTACTCTAGGCGATTTAGTTGGAAACTACCTTGGGCAAATTTTGACAAAAGTAGACAATTGTTGAGAGATTCAAAACGGATAGGTATTCTTTTTACTCACATAGGTACTTTTTTATATTATTTATATATGGTTCGTGACACATTAGCGTAACACCCGTTCGCCAAGGGAAAATTTCACCTCCAAGTCTTGCGGTTGGGTATGCCGCTCTCGCATAAGTTTACACTGCCACTAAAGACATTAGCTGAATACATTTCTTATATATATATATATAATATATATTATTTTGTAGGCACAGCCTTAAATATCGCTCTCCCATATAAACTTCTATCCTCCTTTTCACACCTTTTAAGAATATTTTCAGGGATAAAAACTATCCAATGTCGTTCATACTAAATTTCCTACAATCCTATTGAGTGATACGCACAGGCAGATATACATAATGACTCTAAGTAAATGTACATAAATAAAGCACGATTGGAAACGATGGACAAATTACACTACGAACATTATTAACGTATTTTTTATTACCTTTGCCGTGTAAGACGTATATTCAAATGTTCATTGGTATGTCGAAACAAAGGTTACAGTTCAATTCGACTACAACGGAAGATAATAAGAGTCTAAACATTAATTTTAAAAACTTCAGAACTAAATATTCTTCTTTTTGGCAGCGAATGAAAAAAACATAGAAGCACAACTAGCGTCACAAAATGACACCATCAAATGTGTGTCCACTAAAGGCGGGGCGTCAAAATTGTGTCCAACGGCTGTTTAGTTCGAACATGGCGGCGCAACGTAACAGTTTTATTAACTGAAATCTCAAAAATAAAAAATATGCCTTTTTGTGCAGTGAAGTGGTGCGTTAATCACTCTAGAAAACATAAAAAAAGATGGAATAACTTTTCATATGCAAAGCGGTAAACATATTTGTTTAATTTTTTTAGTCGGAACCGATTTTGTACAGGGATGGTGTTATGCCACCTTAAATCATCAAAATGTTAATAGGTGAATGAAAAGGTACCTAAGATACCTATTAAACATTTTAATTTGTTGAGATACATGCTTTCATGCACATAACTAATTTGTGTATGAAAGCATGTATCTCAACAAATTAAAATGCTCGAAAAAGGTAAACTAATTCTAATATATATATAATAAATAAATATTAGGGGACATTTAGTACAATTACAACTAGACTATTGATTTTAATTAGACTATATAACTATATGAGGGAAGCGAGAAATAAATATATTTTAACAAGAACTAAAACCGAAATTAAAATAAAAGGATAAGTGTGTAACTACGCTATACATACAATTATTATCAACTACTCAAAGAGTGGATTTAAAGAGCCCAAACTCGGTATGATTGTGTTAACTTATTACAGAGTTCCTGTGACCACTTTTCCGGTTCCATCATCAGATCTGCTCGATAATAATATTATCATAATATTGCATTGTCACTGAATTTACATATATGCAGTAAGCTCGGTCCTCCATACAAACGTAGTTTATGTCTCATTTTAAAATGCCGTTCTAGCTAGAATAACATAAAACTTTGTATAACACAATGGAATCCGGAATATCTAGGTCGGAAATTGGTTTCTGTTGCTTGAAATTATAATGGAGAAAAAATACAGCGATTATTATTGTTTTCATAAAAGACGTAAAAAACTCAAAAACTCGCTGTATGTTTTTCTATTACAATTTCTTGCAACAGAAACTAATTTCCGACCTAGATATGGCGGCTCCCATTGTGTATACAACGTTTCACGTTATTTCAGCAAGGGGTTTAAAGAACGAAACTACGTTTGTATGGAGAATCGAGTTCAGCCGAGCGTACTAACGTCAAATATTAGCTGGATCGAAAATCGAGAAGTGGGTCTAATTTAGCTTCTAAAATTTGACCCACACAAACAAAAAAGACTTAAGTTACTGACACGGCAAGTTAAATAAAAGCTTGTAAAAAATGAGTTAACGTACGTATGTTAAATGTTTGCGTTGTCTCAATATACTGTAAAAGTTTCGATTACGAGTGGTTGCTGTTCTCTATGTCAAACAGTGTTTAGCAAGCTATAAATTATGTACATGGTCGTCCAATTTGCATAGTATAAGTCTGGTACAGCTTAATTAGCGACTTGTTAGATTTCCGTAGATTTCCATCCTATGATATTTAAAAATAAAATAAAGCTTAAATTCAAATTTAAATAAAACGGCGGTTTTGCGTATGGATATGACTTTTTGTTGCATGCAACCATCCACCCGCTAAGCGTTGTCGTTGTCGTCGCCATTTTGAAACATAAAACGTCAGCGCTAGGATACCAAACACATCCAGTCATTTTGAAATTTACCTATCACGTTTATTTGTTTTGTGTAATAGAAAATCGGCTGACATTTATGGCAATTCTTATTGGTACAACACCGCGCGTGCGTATTACGAATAAATGCCCCGTTTCAAAGTGGACTTTTGTAGGAAGCTCGCGTTCTATGCTTTTTTCGTTCACTGCTTTTTGGTCACTGGACTAGAGACTAAGTAAACGCCAAAAAGTATTAAATTTAAAATTGCTGTAACTCGCACCGTACACCACAAGAACCTACAAGAATGGAGAACGCTTACTCAAGACCTTAATCAAGGGCTCTAGTCGCGACCATTGAAGCACCCTGTCAGTCGCAACAAGCATAATTAATGCCTCCTTATCGGTCCACAGGGATTTAACCTGTAATTCTGGCCAGGAGGCCTATTTCTGTCCCTCGCTTTCGATCTCATTCATATTTCAAGTTTTTGTTTTTCTCGCTTCCACTCGCGCCGCACTCACCCATTAGAAAGGAACAGCGATATCAAAATGCAGTTGATGTGAAAGTGATAAACTGAATTGAGGCTTACGGATGAATAATTGACGAATACCCTCGTAATTAAGTTAATTTTAGCAACTCACTGGCACTTATGGTTAACTAAGAGGAATTCAGAACCTTTGAGTTCCGCACGACGATTGAATTTGAATTAGATTAAAATACTAGCCCAAATGCGAAAAGCAAAAGGCCTTGTTTATAGGCGGGCGATGCATTCGTGATGCAATGACACAATTTGTCTAACGTATTTTCGCTAATCGATTAAAAGTTCAAGCTATTGAATGTTTGTTAAAAGTACAAGAATAACACTTACCTGCCTACTTACTTAACTAATATTTATAATAATAATTTAATATACAATAATTAACTAGTGGCTCTGTTAGCTGTAGACCTCTCATTTTTTTTAATTCCATAATTTTCAAAAACTGACTCACCAAAAAAATTCTGTATAACTATCGAACCGGCTCACAAAATTTTGTCTGCGTCTGTGAGAAATGCGTTCTGTAGAGGAGAACATCCGGACAGAGAGACGGTCATACCAAAGATTTTTTGTCGAAAGCTGAAACGGAGATGCTTCGCTCGTTTCGCTCGCTAGGTCAATAAGGCATTACGCATTACTTACTTATTCCTCTGGCCCAGCGACCCAGTATGTCTTGGCCTCCAAAATAGTGCACGAGTGCACTCCACTGATCCCGATCCTGCGTCATTTCCTCCACGAGTCAACTTGGAGCTCTACAGCACCACACCATAGATAGATCGACCTCCACATCATCGGCCCAACGGTATCTTTACGTTAGGTGACTTCCTGATTTGGCGGGTCGGGTGCGATATGTCATAGGTATTTTGCTCTTTAACGTGAATTTACCGATGTGAGATTTCCTCACTTGACGAAATACTGTCAGTAATACGTTTGCGAAGTAGTAATACCGTGCGCAGAAGTGGGGCAGTACTGCATTAGTATCGGTTGACACTGACAGCTGACAGTTTTCTCATATCGTACCGCCCCCGCATCGACAAGTCAGGAAGGCGCCTAATTCTCGTAATCTTTTATTTTGTTTTATTTTATAAAACGCACGCCGGTAGTAGTGTAAAATGAATATTTTCACCCTTTCCACACGTGATAGGCAGCCAGTGAACAGACATACTACATAAGCTCCGATAATCATGTGCTTTTGACGTGTGGGTCGGCAGCGTGCTTTTTATTGTTCTGCCGTCACAGGTGTCAAGTGTCAAAGAAGTGACAAGAGTTAATTTCTAATGTCAAGAATAGTAGACAACCTGGTGGTTCGTCTTACTTAATTTATTAAGTAAATCTCGTATTCTCATTTGCCTAAATATACCTAATCTGATAAGGAAACCGGTTGAAGATACCTATTGGTTGGTGGAGTAGGTATCGACAACAAGGAAAACCTCATTTAACAGCTCGGCTAACATTTTACGGGGAATACCCATATGATTTTAGTATTATTATCGTACATAAGATCTGCGATCTTGTTGAAATTAAGGTTAGGTAGACAGATATAGGGGCACCAAAAGGCCTTTTTTAACATTTTGGTATGGAACCCTAAAAAAAAGTCCTTAAGTCACACATATTTTTCCACTTGTAACTACAGTACTGCTACTAACTATAAATATATTACTGCAAATTCATTGAAAAAATATGAAAGGTTTGTAATCTTCATTTTAAAATAATCAATGACTAGATATATAACTTCCTAATCAATCCGTTTTGACCAAAAAAAATTTTATACCGACTTTCGCTTTTTGCTGGCTATGACGACCAATAGCATTATAAAACTATGAAGCTAAGAACGAGCGAGCAAGAAATTATTTTTGCGATACTGAAAGTAAGTTCTGGTGTATTTGTTTTTAAGTAATGGCAGTTTTTAAGTAGAGCGCTCGTGGCCCAGCGGCGCCCGTATACCGCGTGCGGTATGCGAGGTTAAGCAATGTGGGCCAGGTCAGTTCTTGGATGGGTGACCGCTTTGAGTGGTTACTAACTGAGCGCTCTCGTGCTTTGGAAGGCTCGTTAAGCCGTTGATCCCGGCTGCTGTCTACGACAGCAGTCGTTAAGCCAAGTTAGAGGCCTTCGGGCGGCTTGAGAACTTCTAACAGTCAAGTTGCCCACTCACTTGACAAAGGGGGGTCGAAGTTGCACCACGTCTGTAGGGAGTACCCACCGTTACCCTACACGTGACCCCTGGGTGGTGCTAAAAGTGCAACATAAACTGGCAACCGTACTTGTCTTCTCGAAGATCTCACGGTTCGTAAATAAATGCCATACGATTAAATAAAAGTAATGGCAGCGTTGGTGGCCTATGCGTTGAACCAATGATTTCACAAACAAACATTAAAACTATTTGCTAGGAAAGGCTCTTTAAATACAATCGACACATAATTTCACTTCTCCGTCTGTTAGCATTTGAACCCTTAACCCTAACTTATACTGGGAGCAGCCCAGGCGATGACTGCATATTTTCAGTGCCGAGCCACAGAATAAGAAATAGTACTACGGCCAAGCAGATGGCGGCGCTCGTTTCGTAGGCACTTTACACTACGTACGGGTTTTCGCATGTTATCGGCTACGAACCCAGCACTCCGAAATCTTTGACAGGGTGTTAATTTATTTATTTTTATTCAGACAACAAAATCCCATGTAAAAACAGATCTTACGGACAAACATCATCATCATTCGCTAGCCCTTTTCCCAATGCTTTTTATTTGGAGTCGACTCATGATACCGTTTCTCTCCGTACATTCCTGTCAAGCGTCATTTACTTATTTTTTATTGATATCTTCTCTGACACAATCAATCCACAAACTTAAAAATATTTAATAAGCAACGAACCAGCGTGACTCCGTTGCGTTGTTAACTCCGGTGTAGCATTCGGTAGGTGGCTTCGAAACCGCCGTAACACGACACCCTTCGGCCGGAAATTGGCATACACGATGGAAACAGTAGACCTGTAAAACAATACGTTTGCACCTGACAATAAAATGCAAAATATTAAAATGTAAAGCGACATACAAAACAGACTCGTCGAACGTCGAAATCAATAAAGTTTAATGCGCGATGCATGTCCAGTAGAATTCTATGCATGGCAATAAGTTCCTTTTCCTAGCATTGCTATTGGGCTTTAGAATATTTCGCTCGGACTGCAAAGGTATTAAATATTTGCATAAAACTATTTTTATTTCTGAATATAGGATTTCTCGTAGTTTGAAACGGTTAAAGTTAGGTACACATTATTGAGTAATCGAGCGCAAAGCTTAGGTAAAAATGGTTTCGTATCTCTGTCCGGAGGATTTCACAGAGCCACTATATTATGTGGACTTGATCTAAACTACTAACAAGAATTTTGTACACGACTTCGTCTGTCTGTAATTATCAGATTTTATTTTCGCTACCCAATAGTTGTCGGGATCAGTTTTCTTGTTAGCGGTAAGACCGCCTGTTGTTTGTCTCTACTAATTGTAATTATGTACTGTAATTTGTCGTCTAATTGAGTTATTCAATGAAGAATATTTCTATTGAATTGTAATGTAAATGGTAATTATAATCACTCTTCCGGGCAAATGTCCGACCCTTTTCCTCCCTTAATATATTTCCGGGATAATAATTATGCTTTGTACTTCCTGGGACCCCAAATTATCTCCTTGTCTAATTCATCTTAGTAAATCCATTGAGCTGCGTAGGGGTTAACCCCGTCGTATGTGACACATCTGTGCCAAACATTTGATCCTATTGTTTTACATCCAAGGTTATTACTTGATTGGACAATTTTGATATCCGCATGCGGAGGGTTAACAGGTATTTTACATACAGACAGGCACAGTTACTTTCAGATTTACAATAGAATTTCTAGATACTACTAGTATAATTAATATTATAAAGAGCTAAAGTTGATAAATTAGTATGCAACTATGCAGGCGGTAACTGAATAGTATTCGTAAATATTTTAGTACTGCGTGCACCTCGCCGTGTGTCATCATTACGGAGCTCTACGTACGGTTGTACAGTCGAATGTGAAAGTGGTCACCCAATTTTGGACTATATTCATTGTACCTACATATATTGAAGTAGAAAGAGCAATCTTGGCTAAATTGTAAGGACGTCGCATTTCGGAGAGATTTAAAGATATTGTGTGGGGTGATTACACACAAGTCAAGTTTTGAGCGGGCGTAAGTTAGATCTAAATGCTATTTTTAACAGACTTCAATAGAAGAAAGGAGGTTCTCAGTTCGTATGCATGTTTTTTTTGTGTATGTATTCACCACCACCACCATATCAGCCCTAGGACGTCCACTGCTGGACATAGGCCTCCCCCAATTTCATGGAGGGTAAATGCCATAATCGCCACGCTTGGCATGCGGGTTGGCGATCGCAGTATCTCCACCGCACTCTAGGAATGCTGCTGCCCATTCCTCGGTGGTCTTGGTCGTAGTTTAAGGACATACACGGGTCCGGGGTGTGTATGTATGTTCCCCGTTAACTATTAACCACATTGGTCCATTTTGTTTTTTTTTGTTTCAAAGTAGGTACCCCCAATATGGTCCAATATAAATTTGTTGAAGGTCTGATGTTGAGATCCAGTAGGAATCGAGGGAACTCCTCAAATTTGATATGCACGCGTGTGGCGGTTTCGATATTTTCTGTAGTTGATTAGAGTAGGTTTTATTTGTGTATCTTCTATGAGCAATGGTAAAATAACAAACTTATTTTTTTAACAGCTTTTATTTTTATTTATACAACTATAAACAAATATGGCTATTTCATTCAAATAAATAATTATTTCAACAGTCTTATAAAGTATATCTTCATATAACCTTTTCACTTTTCGTCTTCTCCGCGGCAAAATCTGAAACAGTGTAAACAAAATTTATGACATGCAATAACCTAAAGTTAAATTCTAGATATCTTGCACATTGTGCTCCAGAATATAAGTTTATATGCAGAAACAACTAAACTATACAGGTCATAGTCGGCTGTCCATAGTAAATCGGCCCTTACAATAAAATTGGCATTGTGTTTTTTTATAAGCGCCTCTTATAGTAAGGATTATTTCTGCTTAGTATTAACATCCTACTTCTGATACATTTGTACTTATGTTCTTTTTTTATTAAAATAAAAAATCGGCATTTAATTACGTGATTTTTTTCCAAATTTTGAAATGATGTGCTTTATTTAGATTCGCCAAACCACGACAAAAATACTGGTTATCATATCACAAATAAAGGAAAAAAACTTGAAATAAACAGTTTTTTTTTTTAATGTGGTTGCGAAATAGTGACACCACCAGATTTTGTCGAATCATAGGTCATACATCGGCCTATAATTCATCTGAATATTTAAATTTTCCTACTGGTACTTCCTGACAAAAGTCAGCAATATGGGTCGTTTTTTTGTAATTATAAAAACATCATCAAATAATATAGGTAGAAGCAGCCAGAGAAGCCAAATATATCGTCGCTATCCTTACTCCTTTAGTAATAAAGGAAGATAAATGTATTTGTCTACATCGGCTGCTACTAATTATATGATGCCGACTGTAATAATGCTAGGGATTAACTCAAACTAGGGTAGTATAGTCAGCATAATTAATATGTATACAATTTTGAACCTTGTTCCCCAGACATTAGTTCCGAAATGTATACATGTTATGATGCTGACTGTACAAATGACTCGTGACTTATGCCTCTAATGACGTCGGACAACATAGCTGTTTGTTTTCGTCTGTCACTTCTGTTGAATTCGGCTATCAACTCCAGGCTTGTACTTCTAGTATATATATTTTTTCGAAACACAAACAGAAGCGAACGCGTTTGCGTCTAATCTCAATTTGTATGGCAAAGTGGATAGCGCATCTGGCGGTCTTAGGTTGTAACAATTTGTTGCCATACAAATTAAGACTAATGTTTCAAAAAAATATGTACGTAACCACGGAGGTTTTTTACCAGTTATGGTACAATATTTTATTGTCCTCATACGAAACCAGTTGCGACCTTTTTTTCGTAATCCGGCCGTTTATGACGGAGCCCCGTCCTATTTCTAGGCAGTTTGCCGTTTGAGCATCTGAAGCTACTCCACAAACGGAACCTACCTAGTCTTTTGGGATTACAATGGGTTTCCAACAAGGACCAAAAATCGTTCAAAATTGTTTTTTTTAAACAGCGCATATGCCAAACAAGCTTACGGCCTGCCAGATAGTAAGAAGACACCGTCGCTTATGGACTCCACAAGCGCGTTACCGATCCTTATTAACTTAAAGATTTGTTTTATTGACAGCTAGAGACATAATATTAATGCAGGTCTCTCACTCTCAACATAGCGCATTGCTCAGCACATACCCCGAATAAGTAGTGGCGTTATTATGGCTGTGGTCTTCTGTAAGGTGGAGGTGCTTCCCGTGTTGGCACAGTTGAGTTTCGTATGAAACAGCAAAAATATTTTTTCGTAACTGGTTACGAATCTGTGGTCTATTTCAAGTTTCAAGGGTAATTTTGACGTGGCAGATTTTATGCGCGTTATCTCTATTCTGTTACACGAGTCACCTTAACAATAATAATAAATTAATGCTTACCAGTTGCATTTTCAACTTCTCTCTCTTGCTGGGGTTCGTTCCATGACTGCCGCACGCTGGTTCCGAAAATGAGGTACAATGTGTTACCCAAAATGTAAATTATTGAGGCCAGGTAGAATACCTTTCGCCATTCCCCGGCGTCAGTCTGAAAAACAGTAAGATTACGTTTTAATATACAGGGTGTTATTCACAAGCAGACTCGTCCTCACCTCTTGCCTCATACCTCACCCGTTTTAATATGGAAACTGTCAAAATTTGACAAATGACATTTGACAAATCCTATACTTGGGGACGTTGGTCTGATGAGAGTCAAGAGTTGGATGGTGGAACTCCTCAATGGCTTATGGTTTACCCGTCGAGTGTTGATTAACTTGGTTTATTTATTTTATTGAGTGGCTATTCAATGGCTAGTAGCTTATCACACCATAATCACAGACTCGTCCTTATAATGTCACCCCACACCTCACCAGGTTTTTTTATGGAAATTGTCACAATTTGACACATGCCAATAACACACCAAGTCTATCGCGTCGCGTTTTATACACACGTAGATTTCAGTGTTATAAGGGTGTGGCCTGTAATAGGAGCAATAAATTTGAAGGACGCTTCCTTAGAGCATCTGCAGTAACCTCTTGTATCCAAAAATAATTTACCTTTTTTCAATTGGGAGAAATTTTGATCTAAAGTTATGACCTCCAAGTAATGGATCTTGGCACCCAGAGATTATAGCGCGGCAGTCAATGCTGATTTTGAGGTTGCTTCAAGTTATGACTCATAATCGTTGTCGCATTTTTGGTTTAAAAGAATATTTTTGGGATTTTTTTATTGTTTTTTATAATTTTTTATTGTTTTTTGAATAAATTGTTATTAATATCACTCTAGTAGAGTAAAAAAGTATAAATAAGCTACATTAGCGAAAAAAAAAATCCAAAAAAGAACTTCTTTTTTCCATTACAATCATTTGGATACGAGTATAATTGCTGGAGAGCTCAATAGTGTACCGTTTAATTTTTTGCTCCTATTACAGGCCACACCCTGTATACACATGATTAAAGTGAAAATGACAGAGTACTCGTACTTACTTTCCTAACTCTCGTTCGAAGAAAGTTAGGCAATTTTTGTATCGAAGGTGTGACATGTGGGTGTGTCGTTCATTGGAAGATTGTACGTATAAGAATAAATATTTTTTAGGTTTTGATACTAATATATGGTTACCTCGTCTTTAATAATAACTCCAGCAGCAAGCGGTGCAATGATCGATATGCCATTTGCCAAGCAGTTTGTGATGCCAAGCATGGTGCCTGCAAAATTAGGCGCCATGTCCAGATGCACCAACTGAAAAAAAAACTGTCAATGAAGTTCATAATGTTCATATCTCCTCATTTTGCTTGTCCATTGCCTGTCTTTGATAGTTGTTTGAAGAGTTATCAGTTAGGTTTGAATTGACAATGAAAAAACGTAATGTGTAAAAGATATTTAAATAATTATAATAAATAGTGGAATATGCGGAATATTAGCATTAAATGCTGTGTCTTTTTATAGGTAAAATGTTAAGATTATATTTGAAACAAAAAGTTATCTTAATAATATTGCGATTAATAAAGGTATACTCGTACGATTTGAAGCTAACATCGTTATTAACATTAAAATTACCTACTGTACATGTGTGTGTGAATATCGAGAAATCATAAAAACTAAAATATACAGTAAATAACCCATTTTTAACAATGTTAATAAAGATGTTCTCTCTCCAGACCAGCTCAGTTTAGTTTATGATTCGTTGTTCGTAAATTAAATACAGAGTATAGGTGAAAATCTTAAGTAAAGCGCCTCTTGCGTGCAGATATGGGCTGTTCGAATAGGCATTTATTTTGTGTGTGTTACAAATTTTAAATACGTAATGTCTATTCGAACACGTCACAACTAGATACGAGAGAGGCTTTTCTTGAGTTTTTACCTATACTGCTACGTCAGACAGAAAACACTCATTTAAATGTAGGTGCGCATTGTGCGCAAGCGCTACTGACCCGACTGACAGGTGACACTGACAGCTGACTGTTTTTCTGATATCTAGTGCCTCTGCACCGACAAGTCAGAAAGTTGCTTTATAGTACTCGTAAGTTGAGATCCGCAGACAAACTGCAGTACAGTTTTGCGGATCTGATGACTAAGTAACAATGTTTGTGATGCTCTGTATTTAATAATTACAATAAATAATTAATAAATAAGCAACAGGGTACGGAGTAGTGGAGCAAGCAGACGCTACGATAGCCTTGTGGTTCAAGCATGGGGCTCTCAAACAGCGGTCGTGGTTTTCAATCCGGGCTGGTTCCAATGAGTTGTTCGGAACTTATGTACGGATTCTCACTTGATATTTAACCTGATAAAATGAAACCTGCATATAATTGCAAAGAAATTCTCTATACTTGTGCCGCGCGTATGTGCGTAGAACTGAGCGTAATGGAGCGCAGGTTTAAAAAGATCTTAGGAGATTCTAGTTGAGATATCGCTCTAGTTAATATTTTTGCCGTGCTTTCATAGAGAAAACGAAAACTTTTTCCGACGTACGAGTAGCAACTAGTGAATCGGTTAATACGTTATTAGCTGTTTTAAGCCCTTACCATGAATCCAGTATAATGTCCAGCGTTGAGCCCCACCACGGCAGACAGCAAACCGACAGCCAAGGCTATGTTACCAGCAGGCACATACGCTAGTCCGATCAGAGAGAAAGCCGGGCCAAAAAACCCTACGAAAAAAACAAAAGCACCTTCAGTATGTTATAGTGTACTTCTTAATGTTCCGTACCATGATTGTTTTCATCATCATCGTATCAGCCGAGGGACGTCCACTACTGGACTTAGGCTTCCCCCAAAAAGAGCCAAATATTTATTGTCCCCATTAGAAAATATTGCACAAAATACAAAATTAGGTACAAAAATACAACAAATAAGTATACAAAAAAACTAAACAAAAACTAAGTGCGACAATAGGCTCAAACTCAGCGTTTGCTGCGAGCTTGGTCGGCTGCTGGTGGTATTTCTGGTGCGTTCATGCAGAGAATCTCCTATCATATCTCTTTTTGGGTAACTTTCAGCCTTCTTATGAGGCTCACCGTAGGCAACCAAGTTTCAATGCTATACTTCGTCACTGGCAATACACTTTGGTAAAAGACTCTCGTCTTGAGACACTGCGGAATATTGGACAAAAATATATCCCGTAACTTCTCAAAAGCTGACCAGTCAGATTCAACGATTAACCCCTTTCCCGAAGTTGGGCCTACCTTACTGGACAGTCAGTCCTAGGTTTATTTAATCAACTATCTATTTCGAGTGTGAAGTGGTCTGATTGTAACAGGAGTTGGTGCTACATGGGCATTAGGAGGGCATTATTAGGTCATTATGGATCTTTGGCTCATCCATCAATCAGTGGATGATCATGATAACTGGTAAACAAAACTCTTTAAAGATTGTTCTCACACATTGGACAACATGGCAAGTTAAATAAAAGCAGAATGTCAGATTGAGTTCAAGTCACACGTAACAAAAAGTTAATTAACAATAACATCATAAATTAATTAATTACCTATACTATTGCTTATCTTTCTGGACACGGTGATGCTAACCCAGCCCTTAGCCAGGGCGTAATCGGATATGAATCCGACGGGGAAGCTGAGGATGTACATTACGACGTAGGGAGTGGCTGACAAAACTCCGTTCTGTAAATAAATAAAATATATATTACCGGCATACTTGTAAATTAGGCGACTTCCTGACTTGATAGGTCGAGATCGGTACCTATGTGATATTTTGTACTTCAATGTAAGCTTAGTGATGTCGTAGAGATTTTTTAACTTTATGGGATGCTGTCAGTATTAGTCATAGTCAACATCAATTATTCCATTGACGTACAATATGCACTAGAATAAGTCTAAGATTTAGGCTTTCATTATGACAAATTGGTTTATACAAAATTTGAAATTATAGAAATAGAGAACATTACTAACTTAGGCTAACTTGAATACAATGTCAAAAAATAGGTACATTTTCGCAGTAAAAAGATCAGGCGCTAAAGCCAGGCACTGCATTCGTATCGCCCCGCTTCCGCGCATCCAGCGCTAGTCAGGAAAGCGCACAGTAAATAAACGATATGATATATCTGTAGTTTTTAGATCTACCTTAGGCACGGTCAAAAACGTTAAATTATGAACACAATTAGTTAGTTGTGTCCCTTTAGTTTAGGAACACAATTTCAAAATAAATGCTGTGCAAGAAATACATACAGCTTTAATGTTGACTCCAAGAACTTGGCTCATATAGGACGGTGTTTCAGTCATGAGCGTCCAAAAGCCCCAATTTTGGCAGCAGTGCACAATGATTAGACTGATGAAGGGCATGGATGTGAACAGTGCCTTCCATGGCATGGCATACGTCTGAAAAAAATAAAAAAATATATCAAGGGTAGGCTCTTGCAAGTGTATTAATTTAAACTTTCACGAATTTTACACATCATTATTGATAAACGCGTACAAAAATTATTCACCTGGTACGTGAAGCCGTTGAAATAAAAAAAACATCGTAATTTCAACCGGGATGAAGGTTTTAAGATTTCATCTTCGTGGAATCCAGTTATTAGTAAGTGCAAGCGTCAAAATACGTCTTCCATTACATTAACCGGTGTTGTTAGTGTTGTGTGTCGGGCGAGTGACAACCCTTGTGTAAATGTGAATGATAAAGACCAAGTGTGGGTAGTTCGGAAAACCCGTGCGGCTAGAAGATGTTGATACCCGCTCAAGCCAGTCAGCTCGTGACCACGGATGTTGCGATACATTCGAGACGTCGGGCATACCTCAGGTGAATAATTTTTGTACGCGATTAAGTCCCGTTTACCAATAATAAGGACCAAGTGAACGAGGACCTTTAGCAGGGTCATCGTTCACTTAAATATTGATTTGAATACAAAGAATGAGATACTACTTAGAATGTGTGCAGCAATAAGCAATACAGGTATAATAACAATTTAACCACATAGTGACATTTGGTAATTTCTAATGTGATTAGTATTAATTGACCTTGATTGTATTGTTGATTTGATGACAGACATTGGTTTAGCCTAATGGTTAGTGACTTGCCTACGAAACTGACGGTTCTGGGTTCGAGTCTAGGTCAGGTCATATATTTTTATGGTGGGCATGAATTTTTCTTTCTGAGTCTCGAATGTTTTCTATGTATTTAAATATTTTTGTCTATTAAATATATATCGTCATCTAGTACTAATAACACGAGCCTTAATTTAAATTGAAATTAAAAATCTTTATTGTTATATTGTGGATTATATAGAAATAGATCATAAGATAATTTTAGCAGGTCCAACACAATCAACAGCGTAGCAGCGTACAAGTACATACTATATATATTAAAAGCGTCATCATCATCATCATTATTTATTATTATTATTATTATTTATTATTTATCATTTCAGCCGAATGACGTCCACTGCTGGACATAGGCCTCCCCCGAAGACTTCCACAATGACCGATCCTGCGCCACCCGCATCCAGCGTACACCCGCGACCCTTACCAGATCATCAGTCCACCGTGATATTATTTGGCAAATGGTTAAAAACAGCCATTTAAAAAACACTTTTCCTAAAATATGCCCTTATGTGGTTAGTAGGATAGCATAGATTAAAGCTATGGTGTTTAGAAGTTTGCCTCGAATTACTTTTTCGAATTTCAAACTTGTGATGATTTCTTTTCACATAAAGACCAACTTCATATACATAAGTACTTCTTATTATGTGTACTAATAAGATTGTCCCTCTAATATTAAATTTATTTTGTCAGCCTAAAATTGTTCTATGCAAAAATGGAACTAAAAGCCATTGTGTGTGATACGGATGGTAAGAACTCGAGTCATTAAAGTACAAGTCCAAAACAATGCCTTCGGCGCCGGGCTTCTTATAGACAGATTCCCGTTACTTTATTACTAACACACTCTCGTTAGTTAATAATATCTTACCGACCTCGTTGCACAGTGTACTATTATGTATTGTATGTTCTTTATCTGTAGTTATTTCTGTCATTGTTTAATTCTTTGTTTTACCTTTTTCCCTCCAATATGACCCAATGAAGTTTGTATGTACAGCTGCTCTTCTTCACTTATCAACTTCGAGTTTTGAGGCGAATCAGCACCAATAAAGATGTAGATGACAGTCCAAACAACTCCACACCCACCAATAAAGTAGAAGATGGAACTCCAGCCCCAGTAGTCGGCTAAAAAGCCAGCGGACATCAGCTGAACCGCTGTGCCTAATTGCGCACCTGAAATAATAATGGTCGGTTAGCCCTTTGACTTTTAAAAGAGTTCCAGAATCTAGACGTACTCATACGTATGTGTTTTTTATACAACAGTGCTGGCAGACAACCTTACGATAGGCATACATTGTAGTATACGGATGCTTGTAAGTGCAGAAGCATTACAAGCATGTTGCCGACCCTTTTTAGGGCTCCGTACCTCGAAAGGAAAAGACGGAACCCTTATAGGATCACTTTGTTGTCCGTCCGTCCGTCTGTCTGTCAAGTCAAGACCCTTTTTCACATGTACGCGAGGAGGTATCAAGCTGGAATTTATATCAAATACTCAGGTCTACAGTAGACCTGAGTATTTGATATAAATTCCAGGAATTCCTCTTGTAGCTGTGAAAAAATCAAACTTCTAAGCCAACGCAAACAAAAGATAAAGTACCGTTTGTGCCGCAAATTGTTGCTTAGATATTTTTGAACCTTTGGGAGCTATCACATACAACGTACCTGTACAAACACACAGGAAGGCCGCTGTATTATGGTTTAACGAGATACAGCTTTATTAGACAGTAAAATATAGAGTTTATAAGAACAAAAGAATATATAAACTCAGTAAAACATGTTATGCTGAAATTTGTCAAAAACGATACGACGCTTAACAATAAAGTTATGATACGAGTAAAGAATGGGTAAAACAGTTTAAGTGAAGTGAAACCTAAGATTCAAAGGCACTTACGATATGAGAAGTAAATATTTTGTAAGAATTCTGTCAAGAAGATCTTAAGTACCCACAGCCTTTAAATTTCATTTTCCCATTTGTCTCATGTGTTTGTAACAGGGACATAATTTCCGATGAACAAAGAGCTGCCATAAAAGTTGTTCGCATAAATATTACAGCAGTCAATTTTCATTTTGTCACCACGCGTTGTAATTTGAGATTACGAGTTTGCTGTTTACCACGGAGCATAAACATTTTACGAGTTACAACGCCATTCTAATCACTTATCTTGGCGTAAGTATTGTTATACAAGTTTTTTACATTGTTGATAATTCAATTCTATCTTGATTGGAATATATAAACGGACTGTTACTGTAACCAAGAAAACTGGGTTTTTGAATATTGAACGTTTTCTTTTAAACGGCATGTTTTTAATGGAGAAAGTAGTTCTATGCATGAATGGATGGTACGTAAAAGATGGAAAGAACTAGGGTAGCGGCTCCAGTAAATGTACGGATAAGCATATTTCATATTCAAAAAATAAATTTACTATGAAAACAAGTTTGAATACAGGTGATGACTATCAGCATCACTCAAGAAATTATTTAGCTTGGTATACACACTTTGAGATTTGTGGTACATTTGAACAATTTTACCAAATTTTACCTATTAGGTGAAAATAGCCGAAAACCCCAGTGAAACTAGCCGAAAACTCAATTATCTAGTAAATGAACGAAATAAAACCAGTGAATGAACTACCTTAATGTCTTGTTTTATTAAATCCAAAGTAATTACAAAAACGCGTTTAGCATGTAAACTTCAAAGTAGAATCGTCACATTTATACTTGCAATCAAAATAAATTAAGTACCAAGGTACCTATTTCATAGCAAATGATTCATAGTTATTGTATGTTACTTAGGTAGACAACATTAATTTACGAATAAATTCGTTATTTTAACTAATAATTTACTGTTGATGTTAAATCTATCCCTGTGTAGCTACGTGGTCTGACTGCTTTGTCCGACTGATCGGACGACGTGGACATTTTTTTCTGTTGGTCCGACTAGTCGAACTACAAGGAATAGCAGTTCTGCCTCATCCGACTGGTCGGTCCATCTGGACAATTTTATTCCTGTTAGTTCGATAATCGTACTACAATGTATCGGATTTCCTCTTCGTCCGAGTGATGACCCATGGGGGTCTTCACGAACCGTCTTGCACGAAGACTCGAAGAGTTTCAACACCCGGAACGACATAGCTCGGCGAATTAGCAAGCTGAAGTGGCAGTGGGCAGGTCGACTATGTCGCAGAACCGACGGCCGTTGGGGCAAACTGCTCAGTGGCGTGCCATGGGAGAGGCCTATGTCCAGCAGTAGACTGACTCAGGCTGATGATGACGATGTAAGCGCAAAAGTTTTATGATAAGTTCCAACTACTGTTTGAATATCCTATGAGCCAAGATTCCGGATGACTAATGATCATAGCAGTATTTTTTACGTTTCCTAAGTATCTAATTCCATATAGCTGAAACAAAAATATATTAAGAGTTAGCCGTGAGTAAAAATTGCTCCCATTTAATAATTATTTATATTTTTTATACCTATTCCAGTTTTTCCGGTATATAGTTTTAAGTTTTCAACCGTTCATTCAATGGAATTAAGAAACCAGTGAATGAACTTTGATTATTGCCCCTAGTTCACGTTATTAAGTATTTTAAGTGCTGTTCGAACACTGGCTACAAGATTTATTATCTGTTTGTTGTTTCATTTCTGTAATTGCAATCTTATTTTAACCAGTATAAATTTAGAAATCGCTTAACATTAATATTTCCGTAATTCTAGTGAATGAACAACCCCGTTCACTTACCGGATTCGTGTGTTATATGGAATAAAATGCAACAGAATTATACTGGTCTTCTCATAAAAAGTTCATGTAGGTAACCTATCCCAACTTATAATAAACTCGCACATTACATAAACACTGCTTATGCCAAGTACAGAGTACCAAGAATCATAAGGTGACTTACCTGACTCCTTAATACTTGCTCATACAATGAAAAAACACATCAACATCGATTACTTCACACAACCACCACGTTGTCGTTGATGCGTTAGAGTTGACAAACATGTTATCATAAATCTTTTAACAATGTTTACAACCGATAAAAAAATACAAGACATAGTAAAAAGTCTCAGAATCCTTTTTTTTAGGAAAAATGTGTCGACGCGTGTTTTGTTCATTCGCTAAAACTGTTCATTCACTGGAGCCACTACCCTATGCGCTGTTGAAACCACGATTACCTAAGTACATTTCCAAACTCACCGCTACCAAAGCAAATATCCTGAATTATGTCTATTAGTCTTTCGACTGATGATAATGATGTCAATTACCTGCATAAATGAATGTGCTGAGCCGACTTTTCTCCTCCAATGGCACCCATTTCCCGATAAGATTATGCATGCTGGGGTAAACAAAGCCTTGTGTCAAACCTTGCAGGACACGGCAGCTGCAGACGGCTATCCAGCCACCCTGGAATATACATTTGCGTTATCATATTTGAATCAACATTATAAATATTATTATATCAGCCTATATATAAATATATTGTATGTACAGGCTAAAAAGTGAAGGTCATGGCCAGGGAGCGAAACTTTGGTGCCGATGACAGACGTATGACGTGAAGCTACATACGGAGTGTTTTTATCTGGATTATTGAAGGAATCGATTTTGATGATGAAAGGTTAACTTACAACAATATTATGTTCTAGTTGCGATTACAGGCATAAATGCACAATTTTTATAAACGGCGGGAGATGCGAGATTGACTTTGTTCAGAATGTACAGTATATGTACCTATGGAGGTATGTATTTAAATAAGAAGATGTGATGTTGTGTTTAGATTCTAAGCGTTCTGCTTATTTTTCGACAACCCACGAAATTTAATTAGCTGTTGTTCATTTATCCAAAATAAGATATTTTTTACAATTACTTACTTAGTAAAATATATTAATATGTACATTATTTTTAAAATTACATTACCATTATTGCATTATTAATAATCATTGGAGTGTCGCAATGTTGTTTATATAAAATCACCATATATGTGAATTTGCGTCATAATGATGTCACCGGCACAAAAGTTTCGCTCCCTGGTCATGGTCATGTCAAATGTATTAAGAAAACACATCCCCGCTTAGTTCTGACAGATATTTATTTACCCTTTATTTTATTAATCCTGAATCTGTTGCCATTCAACTGAAGATTATGGTTGAATAATATTCTGCTCGCCAAGCAGAATCGTGTCGAAGGAGTATCGTGTTTTATAACAAACTAGCGGCCTGACCCGGCTTCGCACGCATTAAACGAAAATTTCAGAATTAAAAATTATAATACACACAAATAATTATTCAATCATCAATAGTTTTCGCAGCGCACGCGATGTAAAAAATAATTTAAATAAGTAATGTTTTTACCGCCGTGGTTTACATTCTTAAAGTTTTAGTAAGGATCACTATCGTTTTGAAAAATATGTAAAGAATATTTTAGGTAATTTTTAACACCTTGGGTTACATTATTGGAGTTTTACTAAGGACCTGAAAATATAATATAGCCTATGTCACCCAGAAATAGTGTAGTGAAAGAATTTTTCAAATTGTTTCAGTAGTTTCGGAGCCAATTTAATGCAAACAAACAATCAAATCTTTTCTTTTATAATATTAGTATAGAATAGACTAGGCGAGCGGCTGACGTACATATTGATCGATGATGATTAGGCGATAACACACTGATGTTTCAAGAGCAATGACATGAGACCTCTTGAACGAATCTACAATATCTCTGCGTCTCTGATATTACTGTTACTAAAATATCACGTGAATTCTAGTGAAATTAGTTCAGCTTATAAGAAAACAATTTAAATATGAGTTTTTATCATCCCATGGATGTCGTAAGTCAACAATTTGGGACCGGGTTGAAGGGCGTGCAATGGGCTAGCAACTGCAGTATCATTTTCTACAATTTTATTTTATATTTGCTAAAACTGGTGCTATCAGTATTTGTAAACAAACCTCATATTTACATATTACCTACCTTACCTCATACCTTTTGTCACAAACTGAGTTGTTTTTCACTATTCATAACAATGATCGTGTCCAAAGCACAGTACTGCGGCCTTTCGTGATTGCTTTCGGTATGCTGCTGCATATATCTCTAGCTGTCAAAACAGGGAATCTTCAAGTCAATAGAGGGTAAGTAACGCGCATGTGATTCTTCTGAAATCCCAGGCGTCCATAAGTACGGTGTCTGTTTACCATCAGGGAAACCGTAAGGCTGTTTGCCACCGTTGTTGTATATAAAAAAGTGCTTGAGTCACAGTACGAGGCCATTTTGTCGTAGCTCTCAGTATGCTGCCATAATGTGCTTGAGTAATCTTACACCGCTGATGTTACAGGTAGCACTATCACTAGTTTATAAGCTAAATCTTCAACAAACGAACAATCATGACATATTTCGCATTAAATCGTTTCTTTTCGCTTTTTAATTTTTGGCTTTTTAATTTGAGGATTCTTTACGTTGACAGCTAACAAATGGTCTCTGATATAATAACACAACTAATAGAAGGAGGATACTAATAGAAGGAGGATTAGCGTATCACTAAAAGGGACGGACTTGTGGTAACTTGACTAAATTGAGATGTACCATAAGACTGCTACATCCTTTAGTAAGACTGTGACATCCCATCATTAGTCATATTTAATGTGGTAACAGTAATGGCATTCGTCGATGACCTTTCGGTGAGACGGTCAATGGAGATATGTCAGTCAGTGCATCTCGCCTCCGCGTGTGATATTGTCTATGCTTACATTTCTTTCACACATATTCGTCTGTGTGTATTGCCAGCTCCAGTCTTAGTTATACTTCATGTTAAAACAACATACAGCATAGAACTTACGTAAGTCGCAGCTATCGGTAGAATCAGCGAGATAATAGAATTAGACGCAATGCTGATGGTGACGAGGGTACTCCCACCGACTTTGTCAGCCAGGAGGCCTCCAGGAACTTGAAGAATCACGTAGCCCCAGAAGAAGGAAGAGAGGATCACGCTCTGGATCTGCATGCTCCAATTGAATGTCTGAAAGAGGAAAGTTAAGAATCATTATCATTCTAGTTTTTCCGGATTTTTCGCTTAGGAAACTGAGGCGCATAAAGCCAAAATTTGGCGTATACACTAGTTTTTTTAAAACGACGTAATAGGTTTTCCATACATATCCTCGACAACTGTCGCATGCCACATTTGTAGATGTAATGGAAACGTTTCATACCATTTTTGAGAAATTTAATTTATGTTAAATCCTATTACCACACGTACAATAATCGCATGCAGGTTAAACTACATCGCGGATTACCGATGTTTAATGAGTAAAACCGATATATCTATATAAGGAATTAGTTTGTAAACTGTTCCAAAGCAGTTTACAAACTAATTCCACATTATGAGGAGTGAAGTCGATGTTAATCATGATGTTTTTGTCTAAGAGCTCTATTTAAATCATAGTCAATTAAACTCAAATTGGTGTGGTATTTGGATCATTGTAATTTTAAGTATAATCAATTATACAATGTATAAAGTTTTGAAAACATGGTACCTCGCTAACTTTTTTAAGCCAATTTTTCTCGTGACAGAGAGGTTTATCTTTCTGAAGCTGTGTGGTAACTTATTGACGTTCATAGGTGCATATAATATGCTTAAACTGAAAAACAAATACTTTGGTTTTATTGGAATTATCGTGTGTGGAAAGGAAATCGAATGACAAACCCCAATAAACAATTCAATTCATTTGTTTACGAAATCGAATAGTGCACAGCCGTCATAAGCAAAATATTAATATAACAAACTTTATGAATAATAAAAAACATGAATGTCTGAGTTTATTTCTAGATTTTCCTCACTGCGGTATACTTCGCTATTAACACAATTTCTTAATTACCATGTCATAATAAAAAACTCAATATGATGGACTTAGTCTAGTGACGTCAGCAAACAAGACTTGTTGTTGTTTGAGTGAGTTTATTTGTTAATAAAATCTTGTGTAAAACTGCTTATGCAGGAACAATTCCACTCCACTTACGCAAGTCGTACATTCGTTTTACAAAAAAAAAATGCGTCAGAGCCATGTGTGGAGCCAATAAGATATATATAATATAAGTCAGAGCCATATGTAAACCGCTATTCAAAAAGTTAAAGATCCTTCCATTGCCTACATTATACATATATGAAATGTGCCTCTTTGTTAAGACCAACATAGATAAGTACAATGTAATGCCATCTAACCCAAGATCTACGTCAAAGCTCCATGGATTAAATCTTTGTTATCCAACTCATAACACTGCTCATTGCAAAAAGAGTAATTTGTACATGTCTGTGAAAATTTTGAATCATCTGCCAAACGAAATAAAATCTTTACATTATATAGAGTTTAAGCATAAATTATTTAAATGGTGCCTGGATAAATTGTATTATAACGTAAACGATCATTTTCTAAAACATTGACAATGCAATCTATAATATCATAATTTTATTGTTTTGTTTAATATATATTTTCTCTATATAAATTAGCAATTTTGACATTTCATATGTATTCTTATTTTTTTTTATATATTTTTATATTAATGTTATTTTCTGTTTTCTGTTCTCTTTCATAGCATGACATTGATAATTTTATTCCTCCTACTTATTAATTCTGTTTTATTAATTTTGTCATTTTTATTATTATCAATCTCATGGAATGAAAACAAAATATTGTACGCCATACAATGGCTGATTGTGACGATCTAATCATGATTATTGTTACCTTTTTAATTACGCACTTTCATACAGTAAATTATTTGTATTTGTATTTGTATTGCAATTCCTTTCTTGTTTTGAGGATCTGTTGTGCTCGCAGCAAAAAGTTAACAGCTGATACTTCTCTCTCACTCTGTACTACTTTGTATCTGGCGACCTTACTCGGCAATGAGTTTGGGCTATGAGGTGATATTTCGCTATCCTTTTGAGAGGAAAAAAGAGTCAGCGTCCAAGCCCCTCCAAGCTTCATCATGGTTTGAACAATGTAATCTTGTAAACATGATTTCGTATATTTGGTCCACCATATTTGGTAGTGTAAAGCCTTGCCTGAGTCTTTGTTCCGTATAGGCATAATATAGAATTCTTTAAGAAGCGAATGAATCTCGAACGTTCTACTAGGAGCGCATGATACACCGTAGATCGCACCATCGCTTACCATCAAGTGACATGGCAGTTTTAAAGGTTACTTAGCATAAAGGACGATTCCCACTAAGACGGTTTGTTTCCGGGCCGAGCCGAAACCGAGCTTCTTCCGAGCCTCGGTCGTAGCTGGATCGACCATCAAACGGTTGTGTTGACTAAAAAGCCAGGTCGAACCGCTTCCGAGCGTCACCGGGCCCGGCTGTGCAACGGCCAGCGTCTTGCTGTCATAGGAAACGGGCCTACTGTGAACCATCCTTAAACTCTAATAAAATAAACCTACGTTTATAATATAGTGAGACGGTTTACTCATGTCTTTAAGGTCAAATATCGGTCGAAATGTATCGAAATCGAACCGACACTGTCTTAATCATGAGCGCTTACGTCAGTGGCACGCTTATCGCGGTTTTAATAACTGCGCATCGGCAGGTCTGTTGGTCTCGCTTTTTCAGCTCGCTCGGCTCTCGCACACCTCCGAGTGTTGACATAGAGGAACGAAAGAGCACGTGCTATGTGGCGAGCGTGTTTTGTTTTAATATTATGACTGGCAAACATCGTACCCAGCGCACGACGTACCGTTAACATTATTCTGTGGTACCGATCCGAAACATGTCGATCCGATATTAGACCTTAAAACAGCAAGTGACTGTTTCACAGGATTTTTACATATAATACTAACGTTTTCTGCTGAAGAGTCCGTCATGGCCACGATAGCCATACTCATGTTGACTCTCATGGCAAAGGCCAGGATCATAGCAAAGAACAGCATCACGCATTGTACGTGTCTGATCCCTAGCGCCGCTTCTGTGGACACAAGTTGTTAAATGTTAGTTGGAATATCAAACGTAGACCGTAGATACTGAACCAAGTTTTTCCGAACCGGTGGTAGTTTATTGACTTTCGTAGGTGCATGTAATATGCCTAATTTGAAGAATAAACTACTTTTACTTTTACTAAAGTTCTACGTACTCTACTTATGCCAATACCAACAAGCGTTTTAACTTTATATGTCAACTTGTCTTAGGCAACTTTCTGATTTGGCAGGGCGTATTTTGTCTTGACGAGATATTGTCAATATTAGATTTGCGCAGTAGTAATATCATGCGCAAAAGCGAGGCAAGACTGCATTCGTATCGTCCCGTTTCCGCGCAACCCGCGCCAGTCAGGAAGCGCTCATTTAAATGTAGGGCCACAGTAAAAAGCGATACGGACTCGACTGACAGTTGACACTGACAGCTGACAGTTTTCTCATTTCGTACTGCGTCCGTATCGGCAAATCAAGAAGTCATTTCACGTTATGGTCTCTGGTGCACTTTGACGGCTGATAAAGTTTCAGCCGTCAGGTCAGAATGCATCAGGTAAACGTTTATCTAAGCATAATTAGGATTATTAGGATATTTCTCCGGGTGTACTGGTCTACTCGACTTCCATGGCCACATTATTCACGATCTGGTAAGGCTTTTGCGGACAATTTTGACATAAATGGTAACAATACCTAGTCAGGACAGAATATCTCTAAATTGTACCTAAATTTGTAAGGACTTCGTCAACAAGCCGGGGGGAACAAAACGCCAGGAGAATAACCCATTAAATGCATGTCACCGAAACCATTCTGTCACGACACGTCACGTGAGATAAATGTGATTCTGGCTTTAAAGAAAAATAAACCTGAGGGAAGGAATGTTCATTGGTTCATTTCTCGGATTAAATCCATTATAACGTATCAAAGTGAGCGCTTGCCAAAATATGATTACTATGAATAAATTATTTTCTTTTAATTTCATTTTAATTATTCATTTCATTGCTGAATTGTAAAAAAATACATAGTTAAGGACTTATGACATGACTTACCACATCTTAAATGGTGACCAAAGAGATGGCGGCATCCTCGCTCAACATATCAGCATTGCGATACAACGAGGAAATGCCGCCAGCATCATCATACAATGCCTCAAGGGCCTGTTTATGATTTAAGTTATTTTTAATTTTATTTATATTATTTTGGTTAAGTATTCTTGTATATGGTTTCTTTGTACAGTCACGTTCGTTAATTTGTGACCGATTTCGTAAAAAAGTTCTTTAACTTTCTATACGGTTTGACAGGGCTGTCATCCTTAAGGGGGTCCCAAATTAAAGTTCGTGACTGTACACAAATAAATTGTTTTAGGACTTAATTTTGTCTACATTTGCAAAATTGGCTTCTCGATTCAGCTTCACCAAACTGTGAAAAAGCCCGTCTCTTAGCCTCTTCCCAACATAAATCTGGTTTTTGGCTCCTTGCATTTCCATCTAGAAACTGCGCAACCCTCGGAGACAACAATTTCCTGAGGCTGGCGGTCGGCCTTCATTTAGGGACTAAATTAATTGTATCCCACCGCTGTTCCTGTGGATCTAAAGTAGACAGCCTGGGATACCGCGGCCTCTCCTGCCAAAGAAGCGCCGGTCGTCTATCCCGCCACACCAGCCTGAACGATATCATCCGTCGGGCTTTTGTCAGCGCCGGCGTACCCGCCGCGTTGGAGCCACCCGTTTTGGGACGCCACAACGGCAAGAGGCCCGATGGAATGACCCTCATTCCCTGGCAAATGGGACGGCCGCTCATTTAGGATGCCACTTGTGTCCACACCACATCTTTGAGAGCTGGCGGGGCGGCGGCGGCGGCTGAGGCCCTTAAGCGCCGCAAATATGCCGATCTAATGAACAATCGCATATTTGCGGCGTTCACAGTGGAGACTTTAGGACCGTAGAATCAGGATATCCATTATCTATTCCAAAGTTTAAAAAAAAGAGTCTATATATAGAAACCACAGCCCTAGGGCCAATGAAAAAAATATTTTCATTTCATTTTGAATGTCTCGGACAAAGAATAGCCATTAAACAGGGGAATGCAGCCAGCCTTATGGGTACAGTTCCGCAGGGAACAGACTTTGGGGATCTAACCTAGATTTAGTAGGTATATAGAGTGTAGATTAGTTTTAATTTTATTCATTTATATTTAGTTCTAAGTTATATGCTAATTTTGTGTTTGATACTGTCAAATAAATACATTTTAATTAATTCCTTCATGTTACGAAACTTACTCATTCAATATATAAGGGTACCTTTCGTAACACAAAGGAATCAATTAAATAGTAGGTATAAATATATAATATATATTTTGCAAATTCATCCTAAGACCAAAGATAAGCATATTTAAGGAGTTAATTTTTAAGAAAAAAACCGACTTCAATGGGGGAGATTATAACTTCTTTAGATGATGCACACTTAGATTCCATACCATGAAATAAAAATGGCTATAAGTATGTTTATAATGGTAGAAGACTAAGTACCCTCTATTCCTCATAGATCCCATCATCAGAACTCGAGCTTGACAAATGATTGTCTTGAAAATCTAACTTGCTTAACAAAAACAGCAAAGAGGACAATTCACCAAACGTGAATTATGCGTCGTTGAAGAGTTCCGTTCTGATCATCACCAGCAGTTCCACTTCATCAAATGTCACTTCTTTGTATGGAAATGCTTAATTAGTTCGTGAAAATACTAAAATCACTATATGTGTGCCTTTCACATTTGAGGGGTTCTCTCGATTCCTCATTGATACCACCATCAGAATTCGAGCATGACAAAAAAAATGGTGAAAATAGAACTTGCTTGACAAACACAGATAGGAGGACAAATCGCCAAACGTGAACTTTTCGTCGTTGAAAAGTTCTGTTCTGATCATCATCAGCAGTTCCACTTCATCCAATGTTACATTTTTGTATGAATATGCTTGATTTGTTGATAAAAACACAAAAATCACTATATGTTTGCCTTTAAGATTTCAGGAGTTCCCTCGATTCCTAATGGATCCCATAATTAGAACTGCGTTTTTGCTTTTTTTAAATCGGTTCAGAAATGACGGAGTTCTGGAGTAACAAACACTAAAAAAAACATACAACCGAATTGATAACCTCCCTCTTTTGATATCTTGAAGACGGTTAAAAAGTGACTTTAATATCAATCCTTTTTTGAGTGAGACTACTCGCGACTTATAATGTTTTTGAATACGTAGGTATCAGTTTAGAATTAGTGGGTAGTCTAGACCTTCTGGCCAGGAGTCCCACGTACTCGTCCGGCCCCCCTTCTTAGCTTACGATAAGAGACGCGCGTGAGTAAAAAATCAATTACTTATTTTAAAATATTTGAATAGATTCCCGCGATATTATTGCAGACTAGGCCGGAAAAACTTATGCATGTTTTACCTACCTTCGGGTAACGGATTATATTTTCCAAACACTACAAAAACTGTAGTGAATGTTTTGACACTTCGAATTATTTTCACTTGAATCCTAGGTATATTAAAAAACATCACATTTAAATAAATAGCCAAACTCTAGAATGTTCTGATAGATATTTATATTGTCACTAGAATTGACTATTTTTTAGCAAAAGAATTCGTATGTTGCACAGAGTACTTTAACAGTTAAATATATAATGTACACTAAATAACATTTTTTCTTTTTAGTAAGCTAAAACACGCTATTAATTTGTCAAGGTTCATTTTATCAGTCGATAACGTTTAAATTGGTAACCAGGCAATTATTATTTTCTTTGTAATTGTTTGAGGAAAAATTGTTGTAAATGCTTCATACTATACTAAAATACTCGTGTTTTTATCGTGGAAAACAGTGCATTTTTCAGCAACAGCTGTGGCTGTTCATGCATTTTTCCATTACTATGACATCTAGAGGAACCCAACACAAATCTGATTATCTACAATGAGTATAAAAAAAATGTGAGTCCAAGACATTTTAAGCCGTTGCTGAAAACGGTCCATTAGAAAATGACAGCTAATTGTGACGTCACAACGTCGAGTCATATTGTGTTAACTTTCGTATTGGAAAACAAGTAATTTGAAGTCAATTGTTTTATCTCGATTATCCCAAAGTATGGTAAATTAATAACAACCCAATATTTACAAAACAGAGAAGTCCGTACACATTTGTGCTAGTTACGATATCAAACCACGATAAGCGAGAAAATAATTAATCTACGTACGTATGTATTTAATGTTGGTCATTATGTAAGTCCTTGATCACTATTCAAATTAATTACCTATTTTTATCGGTTCGATTTTATTAACAATTTTAATTCCAAACGAAAAAAATATAGGATTCAAGATTTCTTCATCTCCAGAGGAATTTTACTACCACTGTAAAAAAAACAGCTTACGGCTACGGTAGGGTCCATACCCTCGCGATCCCAGAAGAGAGATAGAGATCGCATAAGCATTGCCGACCCTTAATTAAATTAAGGAGTTCTTGTGTTGGTAGCTAACGGGGGACGTAGGTCTCTCACTCTCAACACAGAGTATACTCGGGAGCTCTGGCGACCTCACTCACCACAACACAACACCACCGACAGAGTAAGTAGTGGTGTGATTACGGCCGCGGTCTTCTGTGACATTATGCATATTGTTCCTACTGTAACCTGACGATGTATCATCAATACTAATATAGTGAAATGACATTTTTATGGTATATTGCATTTTAAATTTGTATTTTAAAATGTATACAAATTAATGAGCATGAATAAATATTTAATTAAAGAATATTTCGTTAGCGAGTAATTTCAGTAATGACAACATCTATTTTTTCAAGTAAAAATAAATGACGGCAAAGCCTAAAGTTATGTTTATAATTTTATGATTTTTTATTCAAAAGCTTATTATATTATTTAAATAATGAATATATTATGAACATAACAAAATGATAATACCCATCACTATTTTGATATTTGCAATTCATTAAACCTCCAATATGGTTAATTGGTATTTTTATATTTCATTTATTTGTATTAGTTTTAAATTTTACAATCCTTATGTGATAAATTTAATATAAGTATTCTTTTTAGATTTTTTACATTACTAATTGTGATTTTATGTAATATATGTATTACATATAGATTTTATAATTGTATCTTACGAAAAAAATATATCTAAATCTATCACTCAAGTAAACGAGCCAAATGTTGCCAAGCCAATGATTATAGGCACTAAGCTGTCTAACATTGGCTATTAGTAGTTGACTACCTTTGTTCCTGTCCACTATTTTAACTTAAAATTGAAAGTGTCTTTTATAGGGTCAGTGTTAACCACCGGTAGACCACTTCAGATTTTCACTTGACTTGGCAAAATTATTGGTACTCACTTGGTTTCTTAGTTTCCTGCATATTATCACTTTTTACACTCATGAAAGTGATAAGAAAAGTAACAAATACTTAACCTGTATTCGGTTAAGTGTGGAACTAGAATGCGCTAGTTTTAATTACCGGCGCAAGATACTGCGCATGGCGCTGCACGTGGACTAACGATTGTTTTCCTTTAGGTATGATTTGTAGGCAAGGTGATCAATATCTAATACTATACAATCTACAGATTTATCTCAACAAGAACCGTGTCAGTCAAAGCTTAGATGTTATCGTATGACGCTACAAACATTATCTTTGGCAGTTTAGAAATCCATGTACCTAACATATATTATGCAATTCATCGCTGTTACTCAATAATCTACCGTCAAACAATATTTACGTGTAGATCTTGCTTGCTTGTATCGATAAATTTTCTTATCTTTGAAATGCCTGGTATACTCTCGATCATCGGACTGGTCACGGGTTGATACATTTGTTGTGCTCATGTTCCTGGGCCTTTATGTAACCTATTTACTTGCAGGGAAAACTTCACGTGTCATAGGACCAACTTATTATGAGCGACTACCATCAGAACTAAAGAATGAACCTCCTGAGGAAAAATTTAAAAACCGACTGAGAAACTTTTGTAAAATCCGCTTTATTCTTTAAATGAGTAAGTATTATGACATTACAATACAATACAATACAAATCCTCTTTATTGCACACCTCACACAAATGAATTATTACTAAATAGATTTACTATAAATATTGGATTTTTATTGATATCTGAATTATATCTAATTCATATAATTTTTTTGTTCGAATCTAAATTCTTGAATTTAATGACATCTTATTTTTTTAATTTTTGACATCTCCTTGTAAATATTTTATTATTATTTTGATAAATATTTGTTTACGAGTGTTCACCTAATTTGAAAATGTTTAAATAACTGACAATCACAATATATATTACTTTCAATTTACTATGTGTAAGTTTAAGTGGCATTGTATATTGTGAAATAAATATATCTAAAGAATGCTCCAAACGCCTGATGGAGGTAACGCGTGACCGGAGGGCTGGATCATACCTGGCACAGAGGATCAGCATTGCCATTCATCGTGGCAATGCTGCCAGCCTTCTAGGCACGCTGCCCTCAGAAGGTGATTTGGGGCAAATCTTTTATTTATAATTATTTTTAATTTAGTTTTTAATATTAGATAGTTTAGTTTTTATTTTGTTTAAATAAATAATCTATGTATCTAATCTATATTTGACACGGGACATTTTCAGTTTGATTTTTGACATTCTTATTAATGATTAAAAGTTGAATTATGTCCCAATCTGCATGCGATAGAACGCGGAATTTTAGGGGTCAGCAGATGTGTGTAATTAATAAGACCACCTTGATTAAGTTGATCTCGACTGGCCATGTTTGCCGTAAGCATAGAGACAGGTGGGCTTATTTGGCTACTTGTTGGTTGCGACAGGCAACTGACAGGCATGATGGAACAACCTGGACATATTCGTAAAAGAGTGCTCACAGATCGGAGGCGACAGAGACAACTGGAAATCGGGCCTATGGCCGTTTTGTTGGACATACTAATTTTTTAAATAACATTATTAAGGTGAGATGAGGACGTCTCTTACATAAACATCACGAATAAATGAAATATAAGTAAAACACGAAGAAACTTTGACTATTGTAATAAGGGCGATGCCTGGCAACCAGGGTTGCCAAATACAAGTCCATCCAGTATTTTATGAAATTGCGTGTACATAACAGTAACTCTCATAGATCCAGAAGAAAACGTAGGATCAATCTTGGGTGCTGTGCATTTCAATTCATGTGCTATTTTATTTTAATTTATTTATAGCGGTTATCATCTTACATAGCAGTTGACGACCTGTTTAGCCTAGTTGGTAGTGACACTGCCTCCGAAGCTAGAGGTCCCGGGTTCGAATCCCGGCCAGGGCAATTATTTGTGCAATTAACACGGATATTTGTTCTTGGGTCATGGATGTTTTCTATGTATTTAAGTATGTATTTATCTATATAAGTATGAATATCGTCGTCTAGTACCCATATTACAAGCTTTGCTTAGTTTGGGAATAGGTCGATTTGTGTAAGATTGTCCCCCAATATTTATTTATTATTTATCATCAGCAAATCGGCCGAAGGACGTCCACTGCTGGACATAGGCCTCCCCCAGTGCCACAATGACCGGTCCTACGTCACCCGCATACAGCGGCCTCCCGCGTCCAGGTCATTAGTTGACCTTGTAGGAAGACTACTACAAGGTGAACTAATGACAGGGCAGACGCCCACGCTGCACTTTATAGCAGTAGACACAACGAGCTGTAAATGCCCATAGACTGAGGTGCCTGTTAACTAGAAAATAACCCCCTGTACTTGTTTGCCACCATCGTAGTACGAGTATATCTACGACTCTAGTCATGTTCCATGAACTAACAAAAAGCCTTAGAAGTGAGGGAGTGGGAATGATAAGATACGTTTGAAAGATTACAAAACCGAGTAATCTTTTAATCTTGTCAAAAAAATATTGTCTGGCCCTGACATTATCATAATTTGACAAGAGAGAGACAAACCATGTAGTCTGATTAGATAATAAAGAAAAAAGGAAAAATATGTTCGTTGATCTTTATTGTGGAGATTGTTTACAACCCCCCGAAGCAAACAAGAGTATATACGTTTAACAGTACACATATCTGTGTGTTTGTCTGAGGCATCGTGGCTCCTCATCGGTTGGACTCAGTTTAGTGCAGTTTTTTTTATTGAAAGGTTTGTCTGTCGAGATTGTTTGAGACTGTTTTAATTTTATCTTCATTGTTAAACTGTATGAAACTTATGGTGGGTAACAACTCTATCACTGGCGGTGTCAGATTAAAATAACATCAAGGTGGCGTTGCACTAAACTGTCTGTAATTGTAACTACCTAGTGTTCGTTTAAATCTGATTGTATGGCAATTTTGACATTTTGGGTTTCTCCCCATGAATGTATTGAATCTAATGATCAGCGACAGGTGGCAATTTATGTCACTTTGACGTCAAACATTATAAATAACATGGATAAGCCAGGGTCGTTAAAAAAAAACCAATACATATGCTGTAAAAACTTACTGAATTTTATTTTTGTAGTAAATTACCGCTATTTTTTCAGTTTGATATTTTCCATGGATTTCGTTGAACATTGATGATCCACTTATGTAAAGAGATTGATCTCTCCACATCAACATACGTGCGTGGTGCGAAATTGTAAAGCAATAGTTCATCGTTATCATTCGATAACAAAAATGAATCCATTTTTAATCTATAAGTATATATCTTCACTAGAGATTTATATAGCCCCCGAAGTCTCATGGTTACAACTTTGGTTTCAAGTCAACGGGCTGGTCTTAAGTCTCCAGAAAACTCAGGTGATGCACATAAACCTCGGGGGTAAACCCCCGCGTCCACTAGCATAGCGACAATGGCACGGATCTACCGCAAGTGAGCGAGTGTGCGAGATATCAACGAGTATTCATACTCCAAAAACGAGCCATCCAAATAACGTCACACGCCCCACACGGCACTCCCGCCCGATTACTTTTCACTAAAAATCACATTATGACTTTAACGTCCCAATGCCTTTATTATACGTATATATATAAGTATAGTTAAACACGTAAGGAGCAACTTGCATTTATTTCCAGTAATGGTGTTCAAGAGTACAAGAATTGCAGAAAAAAAGAAAAACATATTAGCCACCACATGTTGTCAACTTGCTAAATCGTCAAAAACTATGTCAAATGTAGGGCCGGAAGTATACAATAAAAATATTTGAGTTGTCAGTAATTAAATGATAAAATAAAATAAAAATATTAAAAGCGATTCATTATTTTATAATAAATTGAAAATATGGCTTACCGCCGAGGCGTTTTAAAATATGTCAGTATTTTACAAGCCCAATGGTAATTTGATATAAAATATTCAATTTCACTTTTTAACCGATTTCAAAGGAGGAGGTTATCAATTCGGTTGTATGTTTGTTTTTTTTTTTTAATGTTTGTTACTCCATAAATCCGTCTTTTCTTAACCGATTTGAAAAATTCTTTTTTTTAATGGAAGTATATATATTTAAGTTGGTCCCGTTTTTGTCAAAACGCAGTTCTGATGATGGAATTTATAAGGAATTAAGGGAACTCCTCAAATCTTAAAGGCAAATATATAGTCATTTTTATGTTTTTATCAACAAATTGAGCATTTTCATCCAAAAATGTGACATTTGATGAAGGGGAACTGCTGATGATGATCAGAATAGAACTCTTCAACGACGTAAAGTTCACGTATGGCGATTTGTTCTTCTAGCTGTGTATGTTAAGCAAGTTTTATTTTCACGATTATTTTTTGTCATGCTCGAGTTCTGATGATGGGATCCATTAGGAATCGAGGGAACTCCTCAAATGTGAAAGGCACACAAATAGTGATTTTAGTACTTTCATGGACTATCAAGCATTTTCATTCAAAAAAGTGACATTTGATGAAGTGGAACTGCTGATGATGATCAGATCGGAACGCTTCAACGACGCGTAGTTCATGTTGAGCGATTTGTTCTCTTCGTTTTGTTTGTCAAGCAAGCTAGGTTTTCAGGACACATTTTCGTCAAGCTTGAGTTCTGATGGAGGATTCCATGAGGAATTGAGGGTACTTTGTCTTCTACCATTATAAACATACTTATAGCAATTTTTATTTTATTGTATGGAATCTAAGAGTGCACCATCTAAGTATAATAATCTTTCACCGGCCTCCCCATTGAAGTCGATTTTTTTTCTTAAAAATTATTATGTTAGATTTTTACCTACAATACATATTGTACCTACCTACTGTAATCGATTAACATTTTGATGCTGACTTTGACTTGATATGTATGATTCTATTTTATTTATAATAATATTCCTAATGTAACCTGTGACATACTTTAATTTGTTAATAATTTTGACATGTAAAATTTTATATTTTATCATTAAAATGAGAATGAGTACCAGCAATCCTATAAATTATACACGGACTTCAAATTATGTCCGTATATGTGATGTTAAATTTTTGTCCCAAAATTGCTACCCGTGTCTGATCATAGGTGATATCTACCACGAGAATAGGGTTAAAATGAGTTGTGAGCAAATTGCAACACTCATTGCAATATCAAATTCATCACATGTTAACCTGCAAGTGCTGAAATGAACCACTGAAATTAAATTTTATGAGCTGTCCCCTACTGGGAATATAAGCATGAAAAAGTGTAAACACCTACAAGCGAAACTATATAAAAACTTGCAAAAACAAATGAAAACGTGAAAAAACTCAACGCCATTCAACTTTACATTTACGAGAAACTTTTCAAACCCCACGTCTACCTTTACAGCGTTTACGTGCCTTACGACCGTTCGCTTACAGCTTACTGGAGGTACATTTGACTTGACGTTTTGAAATTATATTATTATATTGGATTTGTCCAATCGGGTAGCTCGCCAAGGCGATAGCCTTGATCTCTCTCTCTCTTGAGCTCTTGGCAAAAAATCGTTTCTTCCTATTCGCAGTCTTTGTTTTGAAAACTAAATTTGTTACAACAGAAATTAACCGTGGGTAGGTAGTTATTCCTAACAGTCCATATTTTTTACGCAAAAGCCCATCGTCATTATTGCAACTGTGCACAAACGCAATTCTTCATAAAATCAGTCCACCAGATTTGTTATTTGGCACAAGGTATTCAACTGTAAAAGTTTAAGTGCATCCGTTATTCTGTACAGAAGTATAAGGGCTCTGAAGAATCACAAATGCGGTGAAATGATATTGTAGAGAATTGCGATTCTGTTATGTAACATTGCAAATACCACGTACCGGACGACGCCGCATGAGAAGGCTCCCCACGAGGTGACCTTATGACCTGGTTTAGGTCGCGGGAGTCCGCTGGATTCGGGCAGGTCATGACTGATCATTATGGCATTATTTGGGGAAGGTCTATATTCAGGAGTGTATTTCGGCTGATGGTGATGATGATGAGCATTGTGATTAGAGAGAAAATCTTTTATGGAAAATGGAGGACTGTGAAAAATAAGTAATGTGGTAATCTGCCGTCCAATTCTTAGAACCGAACTAACCCACAAATGGTCATTTTTGAGTTTGAGGCATATCCTAAGAGAGAATTAAATTCCCCATCGACTGAGATTGTCCCTATATTTTTATGATTCATAGTTTTAAAAATACGGAACCGCCCAACCTCGTTAAGCCCAAGATTTTTGGGGTATTACAATGCTTAAAAGTGACAAATGGACATTGCAACACTAAAATATATCTAAATGCTTTTAACTGTTACTTTTTTCCACAAATCTTGCACTTGAAGCAAAACTATAAAAACGTTAATCAAAAGAAACTTAACGAAATTCCTTTAAAATCCTTTACCCCTTTTATAACCATTTAAATAAATATATTTACTTAACTTACTACACATAAAACCCGTTTTTGTTTGCTTATTATACTTAAATCTGACTAAAGTTCTTTAACCCGTTATTAGCAGAGTATTTGAAGCCATTATTATTACAAATACGACGCTAAACCCTCGTGACTGGGTTCATACCGTGCATATCTTCATTCAAGATTGTAATAGTACAACACTAAAACCCGTTTAACTAGCATTGCTACGCTAAAACCGGTCTAAGCGCACATCACGCGTCGCTAGTTTCAACCGTTGGTGGCAGTTGGCAGCGAAGCGCGCTCGCAGAAGGGTGTTTAGTGAGCGATGGCTTTGAATTTTACGCCACAAAATGCTTGGCAAAAACAGGTAAGAATGAATTTCGGTGTATTAGCAAAGTTCATCTACATAATACGTACTTATTTGAACAACTAGTTTAGCTTTACTTAGTGATTCTCTGCCTACGAGCTTACGAGTTCGGGCTCGAATCTTAGTAAAGGCGAATATTGTAATACATATACATATATAAATATATATATATATATATATATATATATATATATATATATATATATATATATATATATATATATATATATATATATATACATTATACGTGCCATTGAGTGGTAGTTAAATGAACAGATTAATTGAAAGATAAAGAAATTTAATTAATATTTACGCATTTTGTATACGTTTTAAATTCGATGAGGGACTGGTGTATTTTAACGATATTTACTGTATGTATGTCTAGGGTTCTTTAATTTGTTACTCATCACAATACTTAATATATTTTTACGTGATGTTATTATAATATTGTTTTAAAAACCTATTATTTTGTATTTTAATTTTGTGTATTATATTATAGTTGTATACAATTCCTAAGTAAGTATAACTTGTCTTGTTCCTTTTAGACGTTTTACGAGTTCAAGAATACAGAGTATGATAGAAAGCTGCATTGGGTTAGAAGAACATATTCAAGAAACAAGTAACAAAAACTCCATCCAAAATGAAACGACCCATATGCAATCAAATGAAGGTATGTCGGCTACAAAAATCTTACCTTATTCTACGTCTACGCAGCACGAAACCGGCGGTAGTAAACTTGGTACATGCAGGACGGAAGCCGAGCTACTTGAAACGCTTTATGCGAAAGAGTATTCTATGAATATGCCCTTCTTTGGTGATTTATCGGAAACCTCAACTTCATACAATAATTACTTAAATCCAGCCCTGTCAAGTGATTTTGATTTGTTACTGGAGTCAAATAATAAAGCATCTTCTTCAAAACACACTTTCACATCATCAAATAGCCAAAAAGCTGATACCATAATCGAACCCACCAACTTAACTGAAATAATGGATATTATCTGCTCAGACTTGAATCCATTGACGCATCATTCTCCGCCTTCAGTTGTATCATCGGATAAAACGTATGCGCCCGTAGAACCAACTACAGTCCTTAATCGTACCTCAAACCTCTCCCAGCTCGACTTTTTTTCGTCTGATGATTCTGTTAAAGATTCAAATTACTCCCCAAGCACGACAGACAGTGAAGACTCTGACAAAGAAAACTATAAAATAAACAAAAAACGTAAAATTGATACGAAAAAGAGTTTTAAATTAACAGTTGCTGCAGAAATAAACTATGTTGCACCGACGGAGCCACATTCGTTACCTTCAATTGTTACGCAACCGGAACCTAAAAATAGGCGACTATTAAATAACGATACTGTAAGTTATTCTCCGCAAAATAAAATTTTCTCAGGCCATGAAATCACGGCTTTAAATTCTTCAGTTGTTCCGGAATCTGACAATAATGCACCAATAACGAACACAATTAATGAAAATATTGTATTGCAATATAACAATTTCGAGCAGGAAAACGAGATAGGTGCAGCATCTGAAACTGAAGTAAATGAGCGACGACAAAAAAAGACCTTAAAAGAAAGACAGCTGGAAAAAAGAAATGAAAAAAGAGAGAGTTACTTTGTGAAGCAAGGCTGTGACAAAAAATGCTATAAAAAATGTTCTAAAAACTTTACAGCAGAAGAACGTGAGATTATCAACAATACTTACTGGAATTTATCATGGGCAGAAAGAAGGTTGTTCGTGAAAACAAGTGATGCAACCGCAATTCCAAAAAGAAAATATACATCTGAACCCCAACGGAAACCAAGACGAAAATTTTTTCTAAAAAAGGTTGATAAAACCAAAATAAATGTGTGTAAACATTTCTTTTTGACAACCCTGGGATTCAATAAAAATAATGATTTCATTTTAGATGCTGCAAATGAAGGGGACCTAGTTGATAAAAGAGGTTTACATACTAAGACTCCAGCTAAAAGTCGCATTCTATTAAACAACCTGTTGTGTACTCTGTTCTGTAGTATAAGATACTCTGTTGACAACGTTGGCATATAGGGTCTCTTGTCTGTGGCTTATGCGAAACTGGAAGACGTATTGTGATATGTGATTGTATTGTGAAAAAATAAAAGTAATTCTAAATTAAAACATACGTTTAATTAATAAACTCAAAACTGGCGACGAGATCGAAGCATCATGGCGTTAATTGGAAATATCGAGCATTTCGACCCGGATACACAGGAGTTTAAGGACTATAGTGAACGCATGGAGCAGTTCATGATTGTCAATCAAGTGGATGCTAACATGAAAGTGGCAATGCTTATAACCTTAATTGGACCAGATACGTATAACGTTTTAAAGAACCTTGTATCGCCTGCAAAACCTTCAACAATGACTTATGAGCAGTTAATTGAAGCGCTTACGCAGCATTATGTAGTAAAGAAGTCTGCAGTTGCCGGCCGATACGAGTTCTACGCGTGTAAACAAAAGGAAGGACAAAGTGTGAACGATTTTGTCGTTCAGATTAAGAGAAAAGCAGCTTTCTGTAACTTCGGAACCTTTTTAAATGAAGCGTTAAGAGATAGGTTAGTTTGCGGATTAATGAAGGAACAATTAATTCAAAAATTATTGACGATCGGCGACAGTCTCTCTTTTGATCAGGCTGTAAAAGTCGCCGCAGCTTACGAAAGTGCCGAGAAAGAAATGAGGAAAATCCAACCAGAAATGGGATTGCAAATGGTACAGAAGCTGCCAGGTAGACGGCCTCCATTGCGAGTGCAGGAACAGGCTCGTGGTTCACGTTCACAGAACACGGCAAGTAAAATTGAGTGCACCAGATGTGGAGGAACCCATTCCTCAGACAAGTGTTTTAAAAAGGGGTGGACATGCTATAATTGCAATCGTCAGGGTCAAAAACAGAAAGTATAAGTCAGATTTGTACCAACTTTTCGAACACATTCACACAAGAAATAAGGGAAATAAAACATGTTTGTAGTACACAATTTTTAGATAGAAAGCAATATGTGAAGCCGTGTGAGGTAAGCTTTAGATACAGATCGGTGAGTGCAGCAGATGTAGAAAAAGTCATAAATATGTTGTCAAGTGAAAAAGCGCCGGGTATAGATGGTATACGGGTAAAAGACCTTAAATATCTGTGCAAGTGGGTATGCCCCATTATAGCTAAATTAATTAACGCCTGTCTCACTCGTGGTGTTTATCCTGACCTCCTAAAAAGTGCAATTATACGGCCAATATATAAGTCTGGGAACCATCTCGAATACGCAAACTATAGACCTATCGCTATTCTGTCTGTTGTTGATAAAATTATCGAGAAAGTTATCGTCGGTCAAATCAGTCAATTCCTAGAGCGTCATAATATACTTTCGGACTCGCAACACGGTTTTCGTAAAGGACGCAGCACTGTCTCAGCTCTAACGGGGTTTGCGGACTATGTAAACGACTGCTTGGACTCGGGTCAGCAGCTAATAGCTCTGTTCATAGACTATAAAAAAGCCTTCGATACTTTAGATCACAATATTTTATTGCAGGCGATGGATGAATGTGGAATCCGTGGACCCACGAATAAGTGGTTTAAGAGTTTCTTGACGGACAGGAAAATACGCACGAGCATCGCGGGGGAGACGGGGCAAGATGCAGCGGTGGAGCTCGGAGTTCCGACCGGATCCGTGTATGGACCCGTGGGATATGTGATACATGTCAACAGCGTCACAAATGTTGTGAAATGGTGCCGGGTGTTTATGTACGCAGATGACATGTGTCTACTTTATGCTGCGAAAGACATAACAGAGGTGCAAAAGTGCATACAAGAGGATTTCGAAAGTATCACTAAGTGGGCACATGATAACGGAATCATCTTAAACTTCGAGAAAACCAAATGCATGCACATTCACTCGCCATATAACCAGGTCGCCAAAAAAGTGAATAAAGAAAATCTGCATATAAAGGGACATACATACGATTGCCTGCATAAAAATAAAAATAATTGTAGTTGTACTAAATTGAGCTATGTGGAAACATTCAAATACTTAGGCCTAACTATTGACAGAAACTTTAATTGGAAACCGCATATTAACGATGTTTGTAATAGGCTAAGATCTGTGCTAGGCAAATTCTACCAATTAAGCAGAATATTGAATAAAAAAACACTAATGGTTGTATATTACGCCCTCGCCGACTCACTTATTAGCTATGGTCTAGTCGTATACGGTCGAACGTTCATAACATATATTAGAGATATAAGAAATTTACAAACAAGGCTGATTAAATTCTTATTTAGTAAAAAGGTTAAGAAAGATTGTGAAAAAGATTATGATAAACTATTTCCCTTATGTAAGATTTTACCCGTAGATAAGAAAGTCTCATACCTCTTAGGTTTAGAGCATTATTATAGTGAAAAGTACAAAATATTAACTAACAATAAATATAGTACTCGGAGTGTAAGAGACAAAAAGATAGTACAGCCGAAAATGAAAAATTATTATGGGAAAAGGAGTTCAAAATACCTAGTACCAAAAATATTTAATAAAATTTGCTTATTAAGACAAAGTCCTAAATTAAGTAAATCTATCATAAAAACAAAACTTAAGGAATTTCTTCTAGACTTGTCATGATTGTGTATGATAAGTCGAGAAGACATTCTCGACTTATCATATACGCGTATGTGTAGTTTAGATATATATGTTTTCTTTTCTCTGAAATGGCCCACGGAACTGTTATTTTTATTTTATAGGATGAGTGTAATAGGTTAAATGTTAAAAATGTAGCGCGTCTCGCCATCAAACATAGCAGTTTGGCGAGAAATCAAATGCATAGTAAGTAAGTTGTAATTTTGATTATATAAATAAAAAAAAAAAAAAAAAAAAAAAAACATACTTTTTAATTGTGGATGCAAGGTCTAAATGGTTAGATGTACATATTATGCAGAGTACTACTGCATCTCAAGTCATTGAAAAATTATGTAAAACTTTTGCATTCATTGGTATTCCAGCTACTTTGGCTAGTGATAATGGCCCTCCATTTAATTCCACAGAGTTCGTTAATTTTCTGAAAGTTAATGGGTGTGAAGCAGTGAAAACTCCACCCTATCATCCTGAGTCTAATGGATTGGCGGAGAGGACAGTGCAAACTGTTAAAAATTGTCTAAGTAGATTAAAAAAAGAGAATTCAACATTGAGCCCAGAGGTACTTTTACAAAACTTTCTTTTTACTTACAGAAATTCACCAAACTCGACGGGCATGTCACCTAATGAAATATTGTTTAAACAAAAACCTCGAACTAGATTGGATTTGATGAAACCATATAATGTAATCTCAAAAAGAATTTGTAAAGGAACGGGAGAAAAGATAAGATTGTTTAATGAGGGTGACCTGGTATGGTGTAAAAATCTTAGAAGTGGGAAAGGATGGATAAAGGGAAAAATTATTGAGAAGTTAAGCGAGGTCAGATATATGGTAATGGTGGAGGGAATAAATAAGCATTATCATGCTTCTTCCCTCAGACCTTGTATAAATAAGTGTAATCTGGATTATGAAACTGAGTTTCATAATGGATCTGAGCTGGTGAAAGAAACCTTGAGAGATGAATCCGTACCAGTAGACAAAGAAATGTCTCCAATAACTGTAGGTTTAGACAGTTCAAACATAGAGAATAGTAACTTGAGTGAAGATTTAAATGATAGGGAAGAAAGAGAGTGTCTTGGTAATAGGAATGGAACTGGTAGTGGTCTACTGGAGGATTCAAATGGTAGGTCTCCCTCACCAGGTCTAAGGAGATCCACTAGAATAAGAAAATGCCCTGAACGATTAGATTTATAAAAAATAGTACATAAGTTACATCTTAGTTCATCTGGATACAGTATTTCCTACGTTTGTAATTTAGTTTAAATTGAGCTTTTTAAAGGGGACGAATGTTGTGTACTCTGTTCTGTAGTATAAGATTCTCTGTTGACAACGTTGGCATATAGGGTCTCTTGTCTGTGGCTTATGCGAAACTGGAAGACGTATTGTGATATGTGATTGTATTGTGAAAAAATAAAAGTAATTCTAAAGTAAAACATACGTTTAATTAATAAACTCAAAACAACCACGTAGAATCTTTTTACCCGCAGGCACCACACCATCGTCGCGAACATGCACCGCATAGACGTTACCTACCAGGTGATGTAAATATTGTTTTAATGCACAAAGACTACTGTGAAAAACATCCACTCGGAAAGGTTTCATACGAATTATATCGGAAACATGTCAAAGAGATGAATATATCATTCACAAAACTTGGAAATGAGGAGTGTGAAAACTGTGAAGCTAATGAAATTCACTGTAAACAAACATCACATAACCCAAAAATAAACGTGCCAGAAGATTGTGAGGATTGTCAGCTTTGGATGAAACATCACAATAATTACACCAAATCCCGTAAGTTATACGAACAGCATAAAACAGAACAGCAGGACGAAAATAATCTATACTACAGCACCGATATGCAAAAAGTTATTATGTTGCCAAGGTTGGATGGTTTCAAAAAAATCTTATTTTGTCCGCGGCTCACGACATACAATCAGTCTTTTGCGCCAGTAGGTAGAATAACTAACGAACACAAACCTCTGGCGGTACTTTGGCATGATGGCATATCCGGTCGGAAGCAAGAAGATGTCATGAGTGCATACTACAACTTCTTCATGCAACATCGTAATGTAAAAAACATTCATTTATGGATGGACAACTGCAGTGCCCAAAACAAAAATTGGTTACTGATTTCTTTGATGATCCATTTAGTCAACAGTAATTTAATTGCCACTGAAACAATAACATTCTACTATTTTGAGCCGGGGCATACATTCATGAGCTGCGATCAATTTCACCATCAAGTTGAAAAATCAATGAAAGTAAAAGGAAAATTGTATGACTTTCAAGATTTCGAAGAAGCAGTGGCTGCAGCCAACAAAACGAGGGTTAACGTTAAGAGTATGACCCACGAAGAGTTCTTCAAATTGCCTAACTTAGTATCTGAAAGACGTCTTCCAAATACTAGTCCAAGAGTATACATCAAAGATTTAGTACAAGTACTTTTTAGACGGGAAACCTTGGACATTTTCTACAAAACAGATTGCGATGAAGATTTTGAAACTCTAAGACTTATGACCGACAAATATCTTAAAAATCCCAGCTTACTAGAGTGCCTGTTTAAAACTGGACCCAAAGGAATTGAAAAAAACAGAAAAGATGCTATAATAACCACATTGGGCGATATTGCGCTCCCCCATAAAATGATATTTTGGCATAATATGCCAGTCATGGAGAACAGAAAAGAACAAAAAAAATAGCAGAGTGACAGTCTAGCTTTGCATAGCGTGACAAGTATGTTTTTTTCATACATTTGACACCTACGAGTAGCGCAGATCTAATAATCAGTATAGTTCTGTGGTGGTATTAACAAAATTATTTTTTTGAATTTCATACATACTTAGAATAAGAATAAATGATTATTTTCTTAATTGTCGTAATAACCGATAAATGATGATGATTGTATTATTGATCTCAGTTTGTTAATAATTTAATTTAATTAATTCATAAGATTTTTTGTTTAACTAATATAATTAATATTGTAAAGAAGATATGAGTCCTAATTCGATTGTATACCAAAGTGTTATTTGATTGTTACTTCGCATATAATAAAAACAAATCAAACACGTGCGTTTCATTTACAAAACAATGCCAAATAACTTCAGTACAAGAAATTCAGCTTCTGTAGGATTGCGTGGTTTTGATAATACGACCAAACTTATTTGTATAAGATTACATGACTTAAAGCTAGCTATCTACGAGGGTTCGTCATGTAACGTGTTTTTAGATTAGTACACAGTGACAGTGCAACCAAAGTTTCCAGTAATTACAAAGCTTTAAGATGGCTACAGGTCTAAAACGTTTTTATTGCTAAGTTTTCTTGGTGGTAATTGTCATAAATACACTACTATAACCCAGTTAGATCACTTAGTCGTTGTCTAGCAATGCAAATACTTTTAAATGTGGGTGGGATTTAAATGTTTATTCATTATTGTGCAAATACTTTGCAAGAAAACCGTTACAGTATACTTAGTGATGTTTTAGTGTTGTCATTATAAATTGTTTCTGATTTAAATGCACATCTAAAACATAAAATCATGAATATAAAACAAACAAAACAGTACTTCACGAAATGTTACGCTACTATGGCAAGCCTGAATTTAGTTTTAATTTTTGTAGTATTTTTTTTAGGATAAACCTTTTTATTGTTTAGAAATATAGTTTTAGAGGTTTTTTGCATTTATCTCAAAACTACAATTTGTGAGTTACTTCGGTTTTAAGAATTGGACGGCAGTAATATGCTGTTATCAAAACTTTCGTTGGAAAAGAATTATGAATAAGAAAAAGTTGTTTTGTGTAAAGCCTAGCGTGATCCGTTGTGCGGTACTGGCATGCGTCTTTTGATCGTATGTGAAGATCGTGAATTTCAAATACTGATTGATGCTCGTGCTTATATTTTTTTCTCCTGATTGTACCGGCTAACGACATATTTATTAGGTTTTGTACGAAATTACGCTATTCACTTACCAATATTGTTTCTCTGAAGGAAGATAATTGTGAGTTTAATCTATGCATATTTAATCAATCAAAATTCAATATTAAAAAACGTTCATTCGTGACACAAACGTTACGTAATAATAAATCAATTTTTTATCTTACATAAAAACTTGGTATACAAAAGAAGGTATAATAATAACAATGGTCTGACATAATTTGCTGCTTGTGCAGCAAAATATGTAAGACCATCTAAAACAAAATTTATCTGTATTTAAAACAAAATTTAAAGATGTACTTAAAGTCCCAGTCAGCGTGGCGAATTCAACCCAATTAGTGCTCATACATAAAAGGCTGCATAGAAAGATGATAAAATTAGACCTAATATATAAGTTATGTTCTAATATATAAGTTTTCAATATACTATATCCTACAATGTAATGTAATATGATCCCAGTTGGTCAAAATAAATGAATTTATTGTTTATTTATTATTATTTGTGTCATTACCTTTTGGCAGCGTCAATAAAGCTTTATTTTCTTTTTGCCGCCATTAAAAATCGTCTTTACTGCGTTCGCGTCTGGCACTTAAGTGATTACTTAACTTACGCGTGATTAACACTTTAAAACACCTTTAAAACACTTTTTCTCAAACATGCTCGCAAATGGTCGTATTTTTTAAGAAAAAGAACACGCGAGGGGCCTGATTTTTATCCGCTCAAAATTAAAAAGTTAAATCTTATCTAGGCTAGTCTTACTTCCCACCAAATCCCATTATATCGCGCTTCAATAAACATTAAAAAAATATCAATGCTATATTAAATCGAATCGACTCAAGAATCACGGTGAATGCTCTGCCAAAAAAAAACCGCTCGTATTCCGCAAGCTTTCCAGTGTGTGTGTGCACCGTAATTTTTGTTTGCTCTTCATTGTCTAAGATTGTAGGAAAAAAATATTAAAAAATAAAAATTTGTTACAATGTCTTTGATTTGATCATAAAATTGACTATGTGTGTTATCGTTAATTTACATGTCGAGTTTGAGTGTAGAAAATAGTGTGATAACTTAATACTCCCTTTAAATGAAGTCATAGAAAGAGTGCTTTTAGCTACATCTAAGTCAAAATATCATTGCGTTATTAGTTGCGTCACCAAATGTTTTCGCAATATACGAGTATTTGTGTTATTTCCTCACATTGTTATTTGAGAAAAGCACAATATTTACATTGATGGAAACTTATCTGATCTCGGTCTCTTTGCTGGGCAATCCTTTACTTTGGGAGCCTCGGAAATAGTCTTATATTATAAAGCTGAAGAGTTTGTTTGAACGCGCTAATCTCCGGAACTACTGGTTCGAATTGAAAAATTCTTTTTGTGTTGGGTAGTCCATTTATCGAGAAAGGCTTGAGGCTATATAACATCACGCTGCGACCAATAGCTGCGAAGACGCGGGCGAAGTCGCGGGCAACAGATAGTGCACTATACCTTTGCGTCAAGGAGTAATCTTGTGTGCTGCAAATGTCAAACTAGTATCAAATCAAAACTCTTATCCAAATAGATGGTTGAGCCGTAAGTCCGGCTGTAAGTAGTATCCCAATTAGGCCATAACCTTGGAATGTTTGACACCTAGTCGCCATAAAACGTTCGGCGTAAAACCTCAGCAACAGGTTCTCAAACTTTAGTCCTTGCTCTATAATGTCAACCATAAAGGTTAAAGGTTGTATATATCTATGACAAAGAATCAAGTTACTTTCCAAATGAACGTCCATGATTTAAGTGATTTGTCGTTTAGATGTTTCTTATCGTCTGTTGTTTATTTTTATCGCCCTGTTTAGTTGGTAGTGACACTGCCTACGAAACTAGAGGGTCCAAGTTCGAATCACGGTAAGGGCATTTGTTTCTGTGGTAAGCAAAAACATTTGTTTCTGAGACTTGTATATTCACTATTAAGTATATATCTATTAAATATATCGTCTTCTAGTACCCATACCACAAGCCTAATGATAAGGTTTGTGTTATGGGTACTAGACGACGATATATTTAATGGAAATATACTTAAATACATATAGAATATACAAGTCTCAGAAACAAATGTTTTTGCTTACCACATAAACAAATGTGTTTCATGATGAATGAAAAACAAACGCGATTCGAACCTGGGACCTCTAGTCTCGTAGGCAGTGTCACTACCACCTACACAAGGCGATAAAAATAAACAACAGACGATAAGAAACATCTATTGAGCTTACAAGAGAACTAATTCGATTGGCGTAACAATTGTGTCCTAATATTTATTTCTTTCATGACACGCGGCAGCGTGTCCAGCCAAGTTCACTCCAGGAACTGGCGAGCAGCAGCCGTGTGTTATTTTACACGAACCGTTTGGAGCCACTTTTGACCACCTTTGAACTCCAAATCTATTAAACATAAAAAAATGTAATTTGGTATATGTATAAAGATCCTTTAGAACAACTATTATCTCAAATTTCATAAATATATGTGAAATAGTTGTTGAGATATTAAAGTCCATAAAACGGCTTTTTTGCCACTGACTGACTGACTGAATAGTAATCAAATACATTCTAACTAACTTTCCGGTGACTTAGAAAGCCGATATTTGGTATCCAGCTTGGTAATTGTGTGTACATATAAAAAAAACGTGTTACATTTTTATTATTATTATTTATGCTTCTTACCTCAGAACTCCGTCATTAATTAACCGATTTGGAAAATTCTTTTTTTGTTTGGAACAGTATACTTCCGGGGTGGCCTTATTGTCATCAGATCAGAATCTGATTCACATATTTAAGGTGCACCTATAGTGCATTCACTCTTGAACTATGGCTATTAAATATATTAATAGCGGAGCCAGAGGCAAGTAGGCGAGCGCACGGCGAATCATTGTAAGGCCGTTTTTGTGTCCAGTGGGGAGGTCAGGTCACGTTATAATGTTTCTTTTAATAAAAACGAATACTATTTTTTCTCAGATTACAAATGCCCCCAAATAAATACATTATAACTAGCATAATTTAACTAAAAGAATATTTATAAACTATGGTGATATTTACCTACTCAGTACTATGAATAATTCGAGTTTCGGGTCGATGAAATCCAATCACTCCGATTGAAAATGAATTAATAATTAATGAATAATTCAAATTTCGAGCCGATGAAATCCAATTACTCCGATAGAAAATGAATTAATTGTCATAATGTTTGCGAAAAAAATTGTCAATGTTTTAAAGACACAGTTGGAAAAACTTATTAACATCCAAATTGATAGCAAAATGTTTCGACTAGCATTTTTATTTTCATAGGAAACATTGTGGACTACAAGCAAATCCGGAACAAAATGCTAATTTTTGTATCGGCTATATTTCCCGTTTACTGTTCTCTCCAGAATTTATTTCAGGAATGCAGTGCCCCCAAAATAAAGTATAACTATGTAGTGACCAACATAATATATTCACCAATATTTCAACTTTTATCCTAATACTCCCTCTAGTTTTTTGAGTAAAATGCCTGTGACAGACGCTCATGACGAAACTATATGTGTTCCGTTTTTGCCATTTTGGCTACGGAATTCTAAAATGGAAATAAACAAAATGCGACCCGTTCGGAGAGAATTTCCTCCTCAAACTGTGAAAACTCTGACACTATCATGATCAGTCGCTCTATAAAAACTGCAACTATTTTATTGCAAATATTAAAAACTGCATTTTAAATAATTGAAAGAAATCAAAAAACTGTGGGCCCATCTGACAGACGTTCCCCATCAAAGTTTGAATAACACTGACGCTATCAAGATCAACCTGTTCGTTTACGATAGCAACTATGATCCCTTTATGTCGATCGATTTCTCCGACTTGCTACTTTGGGGGCCATTTGGTTCCTACTGAATACTACCCGTGTTACTCGTAACTTTAAAGTATGTGTATTATCCTCCAAGCGTTTTTATTCTAGAGAAGCTTGAGATCTTGACTGGCACCTAAATTGCTGAATTAGGCATTAACATTATTTTTACTAAAGTGGCTGAATTTCTAACCCAGGTGAAAAACTAGACCTTATTGGGATTAGACCGTTGTTTTCGTGATGTTCCTTCATCAAAAAACCCCTGTCCAGTATAATTTTTTAAACCCAGTTCTACAAACCAAAGACTTCTAAATTGAATTTTATGTTCCTTACTGCTCATTCATCCTATAATTTATCCAATATAAACTTTACCATATCATCGGGACGCGAGTAGCGAATTTTATGTAACAGTATTTTTAATAATGTATAGCCGAAAACAGTCTCTCTCACACCCATTGCCATCCCCTTGCAGGATGTCACATGAATACCTGATTAAAAGTACCACCTGTATAATAATAGCATGATCTGCAATATATGAATGAATAAACCTTAAAAATAAATTTCTACAGTAACATGATAACTACGTTTTACCAAGGATTCATTTAAAAGTTGATTTCAAAACGAGAAAGTTCTTCAGGCAAACTGAATCTTCACAAGTTGAATAAGTATTTGCAAACATCGCTCGTGAAGTTTCAGTTTTAAATAACCTGTACAGTTTTAAAGTTAACTTAAATTTGTGAAATAATTTGTCTGTTCATTGTACTTTAATGTTTTTTTTTCTTTAATGTTACTTATAATAGTTATAATTTAACTTGCATGATTTAAAATAATTTCGGTAAGATCTAAAGTTGGTGCCATTCAGCAAAACAAGAGTATAATTATGATTTTTCATACGTGACTGTGCTGTGCTGTGCACCACAAGGTTATTTTTTTTAAACTTTAACTTACTGATTGTTATTATAAGTACATCATACATAAGTACAACAAAGCGTTGGTGGACATAACTGGTGACCGAAGTGCTGGTGACTTTCTCGCACAACTTATCAGCAGGCAGCGAAACTTTGGTGCCGATGACATCATTATGACGCAACTAAATTGGCATACAGGATGTTATTATAAATTATACACAACATAGTTATTAACCTTTACCACGCTTTGACAGATGCAACAGTTGTTACTAGCATGCCGATTTAATAGCAATGTCAAAGATTTATTGTATTATAATAGGTTAAATCCATATAAAAGTCTTGATGTGTCATTTTTGATCCTTCTCTTTCAATGTGCTTTCTAGTTTTTAAATGTTTTTCTATGTTACTTGGTTTAGCTGGTAAATTTTGCTGACTTCAGGAGCAAAACATTTTTTTCATTTTTGATCCTTCTCTTTCAATGTGCTTTCTAGTTTTTAAATGTTTTTGTGTGTTACTTGGTTTAGCTGGTAAATTTTGCTGACATCAGGAGCAAAACATTTTTTCATTTTTAACACTGAAAAGGAAACGTCTGCAACTACGGCTGCATAGACTCCATGGCGACTACGGTCAAGCCAGGTCAAGCGATACCTATAATGTGTACCTTATAAATGTTGTACCTTATCAATTCACATTTCTTAAATTCACGAATAAAAAATACTAAAACGATGTACAATATTGCTTTCGATAATTTTCTGATGAAAATGTCAAAGACAGTTAAGTAATGATGTTTTTATAAGTACTGGCCGTCTCAAGTGTCAATAAAATATCCGTGTACTAAAGAGGCCAATAAGTTGTTAGTGATTAATGATTATCTATCATCTAAATAAAAACACTCTGTATGAAGCCGCTACGTCATACGTCTGTCATCGGCCCCAAAGTTTCGCTGCCTGCTTATCAGCATTGCGATACAGTGCGGAAATGCCACCAGCAGGCTCGGTTTAATGCCTCAAAGGCTTGTTTTAGAGTTTTAATATTATTTGATTTAAGTTCGTTTTAAAGGCAAAGATGAGGCCGACAATAAAGCGAGCTCACCCAGAAGATGCACTCACTCACTCGTGCCTTAAAAAGGTCTAGGTTATATGACCTCGGAAACACAGACGCCGGCAGAGAATTCAAAACCTTCGAAGTGCGCATTATAAAAGATGATGGTTGGTTCGAATTAGAGGAATTTCGACCAGGTTGGGATGGTAGCCAGCCGTACGTCTGGATGTCCGATGGAAGAAGGGTAAGTTATTTTGGTTAAGTATTTTGGTATATATTTTCTTAGTATATAAATAAATATTTTTATTTTTATGAAATGGGAGGCAAACGAGCAGACGATTCGCCTAATGTTAAGCGATCAGCGCCGACCATGGACACAACCGCAACACCAGAGGGGTTGTAAATGCGTTGCCGGCCTTTAAGATGTTTATATTAGTACCTACTACTTAATCGCATCAATTCCGGATTGAATCGAATGGGTTTGCTCGTACGTTTCTTCCTCTTTTCCTCGTTTATATCCCATTAGAGCCTGAGGTCCGGTTGGGCTTCTAATGCTAAGATTAAGCGTAGGCCTTTGTTTTACGAAAGTTTTTCATCCGACCCTATTAGGATTGGATCACGTGGCTACAGTGGCTTAGGCCGTACTTTTATATGAATTAATGAATCGTATATAAATTCGGATGTCCCGCTGGCAACGTTGCAAGATATAGAAGATACTGTCCATTTGTGAAGTGCATGTGATTATTAGTAATAATTATCGTATGGCATTTATTTTTCGAACCGTGAGAACTTCGAGAAGAGAGTACGGTTGCCAGTTTTGTTGCCCATGCGATTTATCTGATACCTCAACTTACTAAGTTGGCTGTTACGAGTATAATACTAACACTTAAACCATATTAATTATAAAAGTGCAATTCATGTAAACAAAAAATATTTGAGTGCTTTTGAGAGATTACTTTAAGTTCATGACTTCGGGAATTTGTCACGTTAAAAAACGGCCCAATTGTTGCACACCTGACAATTTAAGACTCTTATATGTAGCAGGAGTGGTTTTACTACCGTGACGTCATCGCGCTGCGTGTGACTATTCAATGGTTGCGGCGCAGCGTTACGGATCGCACGCGCACGCGCTGCTGTACTGTACCGCTGTACGATCTTAAAATTAACCGATTCGTGTTAAACTGACAGTTATCACTCAAAAAACTGATAGTCATTGAGTTCGGTATTCACCAACGGTTGACATAAAAGAAAACAAAAATGAAAATTTTGGTTCTAAGAAACACCTTTTTATTTTTTAAAGTGGTGCCTTTAAAAATTATAAAAACTTTGTATCCCCTCGTTACATGTATGGAGTACCCCCCTCCTCCTACTTTAATATTTTTTCGTCATTTCACGTTACTTTTACGTAGCGGTTCATACGAGTAGAACACACCTTCCTGCTAAACATTTTAATTGTATTTGTAGTGCTTATAGTCTCCGAGTACATCGGCTGTCACATACAGATGAAAAGACGGACGGAGGGGTCCCGTTTTCACCATTTTGGCTACGGAACACTACTAATAATAAAGTACATATATTAAAATAGTTTCTCGCTGGTAACCCTAGCGCTGAGGGCGGGGCCTCGAAAGAGCGCGTTGCGTGTGATAGAAAGAGATGGCCACGTTTAGGCACGTTTGGCATACCTAAACGGGGGATTTGTTAACAGAGAAACTTCTGTACTTGTACTATTACTTATTTTGTGTATGTAGTTAAAATGTCGTTTTTGTTTTTTTTTAAGCTAGAGAGAGGCATTTATTTCTGTGGTGAGCAGAAACGTGTGTTCCTGAGACGAAGATGTTTTCTGTGTATTTAAGTATATATGTATTTAAAGGCCTTTATTGTACGCATGCGTATACTCGTAGAACAGCTATAGCCGATTTACCCTCCCAAAGTTATGGATTTTCATAGCTTACGCCCCTCGTTAATCAATGTACTATAAAGCACGCTGAAATCGGTTAAAAAGAAAAAATCTTGAAGAAACATCTCGATTACTTTTTATTCATACAAATAACTATGAAGTTTGGGGACTGAAATTTTGCATATTTGTTACTTATATAGAGCCACACCATCGATAAAAATTACAAGCCCAAACTCAATGGGGAAAGAATAATCGAAAGACCGTGCCAAAATAAGGTATATTTTGGCACGGTCTTTCGATTATTCTCGAATGATAAGAACACCAAACCACCTTAGAATCTAAATGGTCGCGTACGGTACGGTTTCAGAGGAACTTCCTCCCTCGGACGCTCCGGTTGTGGAATGAGCTCCCTGCCGAGGTTTTCCCGAGGAACTACATGGGATTCTTCAAGAAAAGAGTGTATACGTTTTTAAAGGGTCGGCAACGCGCATGTGACACCCCTGGAGTTCATAGGCTGCGGTGACCGCTTACCATCAAGCAGGCCGTACGCTTGTTTGCCACCGACGTGGAATAAAGAAAAAAATAGAAATACTTCCATCTTTGGTGGTTGCAGTCAAACACCTCTTTTCACTGTCACAGACGAAAAAAGTCAGATCATTAATCAAAATTAATCTCTAAATATGTTTGGGGACACGGGCCTGTCAATACCATTTTCACCCGGCCCAAAATTGGGAGGAAATAGCGCAAGCCTAGAGCTTGAAACACAGAGCGCGGCGTCGGCGCAGCGTCGTTGCAGGGCAGATGCGGTTTTGCGGTAAAGAGAAAAATCGCTTGGTATTCGGTAGCGCGGTAGAGCGGAGGTGGCGTGGGTGACATATGAAGTAGTAATCGACAGTCCACAGTTTCGGAAAAATCAAAAATGCGAAAATGCTTCCACTCGGACCACGCCGCACCCGCTCCGTGCGTGTCGAGCTTAAGATAACTCGAAGCATCAGGCTCCTAAAAATTGGTATCCCTTCGTAAACCTACTGAGGGATTTATTGTAATGTACATAAAGCACAATTTTCAACGACGAGGCCAGAGAAAAGCAAGCAGGAAAGTCCATATAATTACTATTTCGTGGTGGTTACCATTACGACTGAAGTATGTTTTTGTGCTAGATGTTGAATTATAAAACAATAAATTAAAATTAAATACTTCATAAAACTTGTGAAGTAACAGTTTTCAATTTTATTTTGCTATTTTAATAGTACATTACGATACAAGTGCAGAGAACAGGAAATTCGCAACGAGTGGTGATAAATTTAAATACGACCGAAGGGAGTGTTTTAAATCGACACACAATCACTGGCACTGGCATCACTGGGTTTTCACTAGGAACTACAGTAAGGGATTCTTCTAGAAAAGAGTGTATAAATTTTTAAAGGGTCGGCGACGGGCATGTGACACCCCTGGAGTAGCAGGCGTCCATAGGCTGCGGCGACCGCTTACCATCAGGTGGGCCGTACGCTTGTTTGCCACCAATGTGGTATAAAACACACGGGTCAAAGAGCCTCGTCTTGAGACACTGCGGAATATTGGACGAAAAGATGTGCCGTAGCTTCACGAACGCTGGCCAGCCGAGTCGGATTCGACGATTAACCCCTTTCTCGAAGTTGGAACTACCCAACTGGACAATCTGTCCTAGATAGGTATATATAATCGTCTACAACTTCAAGTAAAAGTGTCCGATTGTAACGGGAGTTGGTGCTACGTGCTCGTGCTTTCAAAACGAATGATTAAGCTTATTTCAGAATATCAAATGTGCCGATTCTAGACGAATGTAGCCCGTAAAATATTGCATGTACAATAATAAAAGTCTCGCTACGCAGTTCTTCCGTAAAACGTCCCAACAGAGCGGGTTTTTCATGTAAGTATGATGGCCGAAGGCCGTAAGCAGAGTGGCAAAATATGCAAGGCGGAAGGCCGAGTATTCACACAGAATTCTTATGTAAGGTTGAGGGCCGAAGGCCTGAATCAGGGAGGCGAGACACGCGAACGAAGAATTATATAAGGCTGATCCCAATAGAGCGGGCTCCTTATGTAGGGCCGAAGGCCTGAAGCAGAGTGGCAATTCACGCGAGACCGAAGGCCGAGAGTCCCAACAGAGCGGGCTCCTTATGTAGGGCCGAAGGCCTGATGCAGAGGGGCAAGGCATGCGAGTCCAAAGGCAGATCATTCACACAGAGCGGGCTCCTCATGCCGATCATTCACACAGATTGAAGTGTAAGGCTGAGGGTCGAAGGCCCGAAGCAGAGCGGCAGTGCACGTGAGGCTGAAGGCCGAGAGTCACAATGCCTAGACATATAAACCGATAGACAATCAGAGACGAATTCTTAAAACAGATAAGCTCGCCATGCTTTTCTATTCTGCATTCGTACTTAGCGAATTGGTAGCTCTCTAGCTACCCTATAAGTTAGGGAAATTAGTCAAGGGCCCCTTCGGGGCCCAACTTGGAAAGTCATGTCCAAAAAATATATATATATACGGATAAGCATAGATCCAGGGGCCTTTCAGCTCGAAGTACGAATTTTTCTATGGAAATGTTAGTTTAACTTGTTTGCACCAGATGTCACCAGGTGCTATCTCTATCGCACTTGCATATTGAAGTGACAGGGATGCAGCGATCGTGCGGTTAGTTCTTACTAAATACACAACGGCTCTACGATCTATGTGGAGTATTTCACTGGTATCTCTATCTCAGTATATATATTGTACTTTTTGCATAGATCTAAGGTGCTTCAACCGTCAATGTTGACAATTGGGCTGCCCAGCCCAAGTGATGTCTTATATCAAACAGTTATTATAGTGTGAACTAAACGTAAACAATAATACACGACAAAATTAAATTGTACACCGACAATACAAAGACTACATTGAAGCAGCTGTTTTTGTATTTAGCATATGAAGACTAATAATTTCAAAGTATCGCAAATTTATTTTGATTTACACGCAATAATAGACCTAATTGCTAAAAGGTTATGCTCTAAAATAGCGTCATCAATCAGAAGGAATTATGATATTTCGGCTTTGACATATCGAAACGTCAGCTTGTTTAAAATACGTCATATTCTGCTATGGCTTACGTTAAATTTATTGACACGCCGTTATACTCCCAATTGGCTGAAACTTAAAGCTTAGAATGGCGTATGAGGATTTACATCACCCCGTTTCATAGACCATATTTGCACCCCCGATTTCATCCCTTTGAGGGTGATTATCGGGACAAAAAGTATACTATAAGTGAATCCAGATTATATACTGTTAGTATACAAAAAATCACCTTGATCTGTTCAGCCGTTTTTGCGTGATCGAGTAACAAACATCCAAACATCTAAACATCTAAACTTTCGCATTTATAATATTAGTGGGATTAAAAAAGAGTCACTACCAACTAGGCTAAACAGATCGTCGACTATATCGTGTATGACTCGGGGTGGGTTGTTCGATTAGGCTAGTTTTTATTTATGGTTTAGTTTAGTTTTAGTTTTTTAGCTTATAATTTGATCTTTTGTATATTTTATTGTGCTTTTTGAAAATAAACGATTACCTTTTAAAATGAAATATTGCTTTTACTAAAATAGCGACTGTAAATAATTTGACCAGAGTATCTATGTAAAGTAGTCATACATCCCAGTGGAGTTAAGGGAAGTGATATAGTGCACAGTATCAGTGAAGTTACTAGCTGTGTCACGTACTAATAGGCGCGGACTCGGTCGACTTGTGAGTGTCAATTGAGTCTTTATTAGTGCGCGGAAACTCAGTAAACTCTACCCGTATAACTAAATCGCTTAATAAACCTATCGTCGTGCTACAGAGGTATTTTACCTCTATCCCGTACCCCACGCTCGTAACAATAGTTTGTAAGCAAACTGATTACCACCACCATATCAACCGAAGGATGTTCACTGCTGGGCATAGGCCTCCCCCAATTTCATGCACTTCAGGCACCGCAGTGTCTCCATACTCCAGGGATGCTGCTGCCCATACCCCGGTGGTCTTGGTCGTAGTTTTAGAACATACCCTGGTCCAAACTGATTGATTATATTAAGTGTTATAAACTTAAGAAAAGAAAACCAGCCAAGTACGTGTCGGATCACGCACAAAGAAGGGTTCCGTACCGACACCTCCTAACCTACATTTAAAACCACTTTACAATGTATCAAATCAAAAAAGGTCGTATTTTCATAGGAAACTCACAACACTTAAGCAATAACTAAAAAACTGTTTGACCTATCTTGTTCAAACCAAAAATCGTTGAAAGTATTTATTAATGTTTATTAGCTTGATTTTTTTCAGAATTTTAAACTTCAGTGTTTGGAAATTAGAGGGGTAGGGGGGGACACTTTTTGAAAACTTGACAGCTAAATATCTCGCCAACGGTTGACTTAAATGGATGAGTTTATAGAAACCTCTATGTCATTATTAAAGGCATCATAGATACCCCAACTGGCAACCGTACTTGTCTTCTCGAAGATCTCACGGTTCGTAAATAAATGCCATACGATTAAATAAATAAATAGATACCCTACAGTTAATGCGCATTAAAAAAAATGTTACATGTATGGGGTGCACCCCGAGTTTAATATTTTTTTCGTATTTTCACATCATATATCTATAGCGGTTCATAGGATACACCGTCCTATCAATTTTCATAATTGTAGTGCTCATAGTCTCCGAGTACGTGTCCGGCTGTGACATACGGATGGACGGACGGACGGACAGACAGACAGACAGACATGACGAATCTATAAGGGTTCCGTTTTCGTCATTTTGGTTACGGAACCCTAAAAAGGGTTGTGAAACTAAGTCGATAACGAAGTCTAGTTGCAAACAAATGATGAAAACTATTGCAACTAGTTGCGAAACATCGTTGCGATGGCGGCTGGAACTTCTTTGTTTACCTAATCACTGCCTCCATGTCGAGGCACATCAATAGAAACATCTTATATTATCAATGTATTCCTGTTAATTTACTCTATTCCCACGCCGATACACCGTTGGATCAAAGTACTACAAGTTAATTAAATTAACCAAATATGCCAACCGACTTAATTACCATAAACACATCCTACCTGCAATTAAGGCTGCTGCCGAGCGTATTGGGTGAGTCTATTTAACTTTATGTAACGAATAGGAAATGTATTTATATTTAATCAATGCACAATCTCCACGTGCCCCAAATTTTGCCTTGGAACCACCACTACTGTACTCCTCAAAAGGAAAAAATGAAACCCTCATAATATAAGGGCTCATAGGCATAAGTCTTATAGGATCACTCGTGTGTCTGTCTGTCTGTCAGTCCGTCCGTTGAAGTGTAAGGCTGAGGGTCGAAGGCCCGAAGCAGAGCGGCAGTGCACGTGAGGCTGAAGGCCGAGAGTCACAATGCCTAGACATATAAACCGATAGACAATCAGAGACGAATTCTTAAAACAGATAAGCTCGCCATGCTTTTCTATTCTGCATTCGTACTTAGCGAATTGGTAGCTCTCTAGCTACCCTATAAGTTAGGGAAATTAGTCAAGTGAAGAAGTCTGTGAGGAGCCCAATTCACTCCGAAACCACTGGACCGATTGAGTGAAAATTTGGTATATATTTGTAAGTCGTTGACCCAAAGATGGACATCTTACTTATGTATATAATTGAATTCTATATTAGGGGGCAAATCAGAAAATTAAAAAAAAAGTTTTCAAACTTAATCGCGCGACATATTAAATAAAAGAACTTGTAAGCATGTTAAATATATTTTTATTATAATTATGATAAAAATAGTTTTGAAGTTGTATGAATAAGAAAATAGAAGAAAATGCACCATTTCCTGAAACTGGTAAATCTAAAATTTAAAAAAAATACACAAGTACTCATAGATTACAGGAAAATTAATAATAAGTCTATAAGACAAACTGGTGCAAACAACCATAACAAAACTCAAAATGATCTCCAAAGGACCACATTCCATTTCAATAAAGATATATACCTTACCGAGAGAAATATCAGATGAAGAGAAGTATACACTTTTTGTTAAAAATTTAAAGAACTATCAATATCTCTGTCTTAGGCTTTTTACACTGTGAAAGAATATACGAGTATGAACACGTAATGTAAATTGTAAATTTAAATACTGATCTCGGTGTTTCTTTGTTTAGTTAGGCAAAAAATTTCTTTATATTTTATGCCATATGTTAGCTAGTTATAGGTTACTGCTTTGCCCTAACAGGGCCCATGCTGCACTGTATATACTGTACCCAATATTAAAAGTCAAGCCGATGAACCTCTATGGTAAAGAACGTATTGGCCGTTACGGTAAAAAGACTCTTCGGTAAGAAAAATTGTAACGATCCCACGTCGGTGTCACAAAGATAGATTTCCAAGAAAACAGCCTTTTAATACAAGTCTTACCATAAACTATATCCTTCCGTTATTTATTAAATAAAATGAACAATCAGAGCTGAAGGGGAGCAGTTTCTCAACGGAGCGGTGACTAGCAGCAGTAGTAGCAAGTGAGTACGTCTTTCCTTTTTCTATAGTATTGAAGTTCTTCGGCGGAACACAGGAGCATTAATAAGCTTAAAGCTACAGAACTGAACAGATAGTCTGCTTTTCTTGAGGCTTCGCTCGATACAACGACCAGCCTGGTTGCATCTGACACCGTAGGCAACGAGTAATTATGAAGAATCCTATTATTGATTTTTGGGTTCTTTATACAGTTAGAGAAATGCAGTGTCTTTACGAGTATTCAACACAGAGCTTCCTAGACAGCTCTTACGACCTTATTCACGACCGAGAAAACTACATTATACTTATGGAGCATCTACCACCATATCAGCCCAAAGAAGTCCACTGCTGGACACAGGCCTCCTCCAATTTGATGGGGGGTGTAAATGCCATAATCGCCACGCTTGGCATGCGGGTTGGCGATCGCAGTATTTCCACCGCACACCAGGGATGCTGCTGACTTATGGTGCATCATCATCATCATCATATCAGCCGAATGACGTCCACTCCTGGACATAGGCCTCCCCCAAAGACTTCCACAATGACCGGTCCTGCGCCACCCGCATCCAGCGGACACCCGCGACCCTTACCAGGCGTCGTCTTCATAGGGGGTATGCCATAATCGCCACGCTTGGCATGCGGGTTGGCGATCGCAGTATATCCACCGCACTCCAGGGATGCTGCTGCCCATCCCCCGGTGGTCTTGGTCGTAGCTTAAGGACATACCCGGGTCCCTGTGATGTTATTATGACTGGTCTTCTGCAAGCGAGATAAATAACATGGCCTGTACTCTCTAATGTAATAGAGCAATGTTCAAACCCACACCATAAGTTGAATACAGTCACGTAAACAGAATAGATAATAGTACATTACGATACAAGAGCAAAAAACAGGAAATCCGCAACGAGTGGTGATAATAATAATCGTATGGCATTTATTTTCGAACCGTGAGATCTTCGAGAAGACAAGTACGGTTGCCAGTTTTGTTGCACTTTTAGCACCACCCAGGGGTCACGTGTAGGGTAACGGTGGGTACTCCCTACGGACGTTGTGCAACTTCGACCCCCCCTTGTCAAGTGAGTGGGCAACTTGACTGTTAGAAGTTCTCAAGCCGCCCGAAGGCGTCTAACTTGGCTTAACGACTGCTGTCATAGACAACAGCCGGGATCAACGACTTAACGTGCCTTCCAAAGCACGGGAGCGCTCAGTTAGTAACCACTCAAAGCGGTCACCCATCCAAGAACTGACCTGCGCCCACATTGCTTAACCTCGCTTACCGCACGCGGTTCGCCAGCACCGCTGGGCCACGAGCGCTCCGAGTGGTGATAAATTAAAACACGACCGAAGGGAGTGTTGTAAATCGACACGAGTTGCGAATTACCTGTTCGCACGTGTATCGTACAACGTTTTACAGTACATATGGATCTTTAAAGTTTCGACATATGCACGTAAACTGCTGATTACCGCACTCGTGCGGTAATGTAGCACCATATGTACTGTAAACTCATTTCCTTCCCCTTGGCATTACATACTCATAGGTATACGTCGTGTCGCTATGATTACTCACTACCAGGGAGCGAAACTTTGGTGCCGGTGACATCATTATGACGCAAATTCATATATAGAATGATTTTATTATAAACAACATTGCAATAGCCCAATGATTATTAATAATGCAATAATGGTAATATAAATTTGATTGTTTATTAAATATTTCGAAATAAAAAAAATTAAAATAATGTTAATATGAAAATAATTATAAAGATGATAAGAAAAAAAAATACTAATATACTTTTTACAATTACTTGTAAAAAGTAAAATATTACCACGGATAAATGAAAAACTACAATTTAAGTTTCATGAGTTGTCGAAAAATTGCACTAAGCTTAAAATCAAACATAACATCACACCTTCTTATTTAAATACATACCTACGAGCACATACATACACTGTACAATCTAAACAATTGATACCATTCTCGCATCTCCCGCCAGTTATAAAAATTGTCGTTGTACTGATCATAATGCCTATACCTATACCATAACTAGGACAAAATATTGTCGCACCTTTCATCATCAAAATCGATTTCTTCAATAATCTAGATAAAAACACTCTGTATGTAGCTTGACGTCATACGTCTGTCATCGGCACCAAAGTTTCGCTCCCTGCTCACTACACTACGTATACAGTGTAATACAGGGTGTTTTTATTGATTTCCGTTCCTTCTAGCATATAGCCGTATATAGAAATACAAACGATGTAGCATATTTAGTTTTTCGAAATTCCAGAAAGAAAATATTTTTCATTTTCATACAAAATAATTAATTATATCACCAAGGGTGAATGAAAAACGGCCTTAAGAGTTAACGTGGAGTTAAGCAAAAATTAATGTCAAGTATCACAATTCAGAATTCGAATGACACGTACGTCAACATTGTTTAATTGTTAAGGATGTTTTATACTATACTAGGGGTGTTAATTAACGAAAATGAATTCTTGAATATCTTTGTAATGGTACGAATTGGGGTACTAGTGCCTTAGAGAAGGTTACTTTATTTCATCAGGGGATTATACCCTCGCAATAAACGTTATTCAATAAATACAACCTGTATAGCAAAGTGACTACTGTTTAATATAATTTCGTGACATAATATGCAACCTCTAGCAGATTTTAAGGGTCCCGTAGTAAACGAGGAACCCTTATAGTTTCGTCGTATCCGTCCTTCCGTCCGTCCGTCCATCCGTCCTTCCGTCCGTCTCTCCGCGGCTTATCTTAGTACCCGTTACTACGAGAAAGCTGTAATTTGGCATAGGTTATATAAATATTGACGGCCTGTTTAGCCTAGCTCTGCCTCCAAAGCTAGAGGTCCGGGGTTTGAATCCTGGCCAGGGCATTGTTTGTGCATTTATCACGGATATTTGTTCTTGGGTCTTGGATGTTTTCTATGTATTTAAGTATGTATTTATCTATATAAGTATGTATATTGACGTCTAGTACACATAGTACAAGCTTTGCTTAATTTGGGGCTAGGTCGATTTGTGTAAGACTGTCCCCCAATACGAGTATATGAATCTCGCCGTCAAAACGGTGTAATAAAATCTTGTAGAAAATGAGTAATAGCCGAACTTGAGACATGAATTTAGAAAAAGTAAACTTTCGCACAATAATAAATAATAAATAAATATTGGGGGACAATCTTACACAAATCGACCTAGTCCCAAACCAAGCAAAGTTGTACTATGGGTACTAGACGACGATATACATACTTATATAAATAAATACATACTTAAATACAAAGAAAACATCCAAGACCCAAGAACAAATATCCGTGATAAATGCACAAATAAATGCCCTGGCCGGGATATTCATTGATTACCTACGTAGATGAAGTCGTTAATTGTGTTAAACATAGGTATAGTAAATATTGGATTGTGAGCTTTTAAGTCTTCATCATGTAAAGGGTGAGTAACTACAGAAACCATTGCGCGTGGCCTAACAAACACATGGCCACTGTTCATGTTTTTATAAACTATTAAAAAAAAAAACTTGTAGCAGCCGATATAATTTGTCAGTCATGTCTACCGTAAATAAAAGTAAAAGTAAAAGTAAAAGTAGTTTATTCTTCAAATTAGGCATATTACATGCACCTATGAACGTCAATAAACTACCACCGGTTCGGAAAAATAAACCTCTGCCACGAGAAGAACCGGCGTAAGAAACTCGGCGAGGTGTCATTTTTTCAAAACAATATACATTGTATAGTTAAATATAAAATTACAGTCTCAGTTACTACAAAAATAACAAGCTACAGTAGAAAACCTATTTTCGCGATAGATTAGCCGTGCAGGACACTATCACTGCCAAACATCCCTGTCCATGATGTAATCGTTTACCTTATAATATGCTTTTGAAATAAGTGTTTGTTTTACTACAGATTTGAATTTAGAATTGCTAAGTTCAGTAATGTGTTTTGGAATTTTATTGTAGAATTTAATACAATTTCCCAAGAACGACTTTTTCGCCTTTACTAGTCTATAGAAGGTTATTTTCAGTTTCCCAGTGTTTCTGGTGGCTATTGGTTTATCAGCGTTCGTTGGGAAATTGCACAAATTCTTCCTAACATACATTATTATTTCAAATACGTATAGGGACGGCAGGGTTAGAATATCTATTTCTTTGAAAAATTCTCTTAATGAGTCACGCGACCCCAAGTTATAAATTGCCCGGATAGCCCTTTTTTGCAAAATAAAAACAGTTTCAATATCTGCAGCTGATCCCCACAAGATTAGACCATAAGTAATTATACTATTAAAATAAGCAAAGTAAACTAACCGTGCCGTTGCCACATTGGTAAGCTGCCTTATTCTCCTGACTGCAAATGCAGCAGAGCTCAACCTACTTCCTATCGCTGTTATATGGGAACCCCACTGCAATTTTGAGTCCAATGTAATACCTAAGAATACAGTTGACGTAACAAATTCTAATGTTTGGCCATTAAGTTTAATATTTGTATCTAAGTTTCTATTTGACGAGTTCGCTAGAGAGAATTTCATACATTTAGTTTTTTTCGGATTCAACACTAAGTTATTGGCAGCAAACCAGTCAGATATCATGGACAGGGTATTATTTGGTTCAATGAGTTCAGTATCTTTTCTATTTACCTTGAACAGTAATGAGGTGTCGTCTGCGAACATTACAATGCCTGATCTTCGGCTTACCATATATGGTAGATCATTTACATAAACAAGGAACAGGAAAGGGCCTAGAATAGACCCCTGAGGTACTCCCATCTCTACCACTGTCTCTGACGAAAGGGCTTTATTTATCGCTACCTTTTGATTTCTCTGTGTTAAATATGATTTCATAAGATCCAATGCATGTCCTCTGATACCATAGAAATTAAGCTTACAAATTAAAGTTCCATGATCTACACAATCAAAAGCCTTGGAAAGGTCACAGAACACTCCAATGGCGTCATATGACTCTTCCCAAGACTGCAAAATAAATTTTATTAAACTTGCACCTGCATCAGTAGTTGATCTACCTTTCGTGAAACCGAACTGCTGTGCGTGCAAAATATTGTGTGAATTAAAATGAGAAACCAATTGCGTAAGCATTATTTTTTCGAATATTTTGCTAAACGCAGGTAGGATAGAAACTGGACGATAATCAGAAGGATTATCTCTATGACCTGATTTGAAAATAGGAACTACTTTACTACACTTCATTAAGTCTGGAAAAATGCCATTTTCTACACAACTATTAAAAAGAGTTCAGTTTTGTTGAAATAATACCATTTGCTTATTTCTTCGCGTGCGAATTTTTGATGGCTGATAGGCTGTAAAGTACAATTCCTGGTTGTCTTAAAAAATGCAGTAGGGTAGTAATAAGGGGATGTTATTTTCTAAATAAGACAATTAAACATTAAAATCGTATCGTAATTGATCAATATACTTGGTCCAATAAAACATTTCTATGACAAAATCACGCTGAAATCATTTTATAAATTCAAATTAATTCAAGTAAACACCTATTTACGAGAAGGTAAGCTTCTAACGACCAATAAAGTGCAAATTCCTTTTCAAAGATAACAAGAGGATAACAAAGATATTTGAATAAATATAGAGACTGTAAGTTCCGAGGAAACCAGAACCAGTCTTGTATTCGATTATAATTTTTTTATACTACGACGGTGGCAAACAAGCTTACGGCCTTCCTGATGGTAAGAAGACACCGTAGCCTATGGACACTTGTGACTCTAAATGAATCACAAGTGCATTGACTTGGGGATGCGCTGTGTTGAGAGTGAGGGACCCGCAGATGATTATTTTAGAGCGATACCGATTTTATACGTACCTACAATTAATTATCCTTGTTACGGTAGGCAGAGTACATGAAGTTCAGTTGGTTCTCTGGCCCACTTCTAGTACCTTATTTGCAGGTTAAATAAAATCAGGTATCAATATACCGTGTATTTCA